>JALPQI010002012.1:0-134647 GCA_025490895.1 Thaumatotibia leucotreta
TACATTATTTTACCATTACTTACAATGATGTCAATGATACTATTATGTGTAGGTAATTTGTGTTTCTGATAAAATCGAATGTATGTATTAAGTATTGTAATATCATTTGAACTATGCATCAGCTGCAAATGCAGAGGGCGTGGCTTCGATCCTATATTTTCGATTTAGATTCTTCCTTCCTATTGACAAGTGATGTTTTTGATTGAGAATTGAATGATGTACAGTCGACGTCAAAGATATCATTACGGTTTAAGTGCCAAAAATATATTTACACGACCTTAATGATATCTTTGACGTCGACTGTACTACATCAACTATTCAATGAATACTACAAGTTATAATGTTAAATAAAATATATATATTACGTGAAATATAATGCTAGTATATTAAGTAGTAGCGGAGTCTTCAGTAAATGAGAAACGTGACTTTAATATTGTTGATACAATCGGCGCGTTCTGGCCGAAACCGCTTCGATCATTGTTTCAGCTTCCAAATATTTATCAGCACGATTCATAATCATAACGCAGACTATACTTGCTAGCCGACGACTGTCCGACTCTCTTTCACTCTTGCTGGGTGCTAACAAGTGTAACACAGATAGCATGATATCTCCCAGCAGTGCCGGATTTACCAGTAGGCCAAGTAGGCCATGGCCTAGAGCGGCAGATTTTAGGGGCGGCAGATTTGGCGGCAAAAAAAAATTTTTTTATGACTCAAAATTGATTTGGCAGATTTTATAAACGGCTGATCAGAAGCGAACTATCTTAAACTTCTGCCGTGGCGGCAGAATTATAAAGGGAGGAAGGGAACGACCGAGTCTACCAACCATTACTATGATATGAACTGTCAGTAACATAGCACCAACATCGAAATATCTATAAAAAAATATATCCCCTCATACAAAGTGAGTGATTAGTAGAGTTCAATAGCATGGAAAAGTCAATTTTAACCAACATACTCGTACTTTGACTGATACAGTGGTAGATTAGAGTTTATACGAAGAGACTGGGGTTGTGCTTTGTGTGAAAATTAATAACAATATGCGACTCTACCTTTACCACACAAACTCTAGAAAGCGGTCCTTGAATTTGAACAATGAAGAAGTTCTAACAAAAATTAAAAATCAGTCTGTGCATAATTAAACCATTTAATAAATTTCAACTGGGTTTTTATAGTTAATTAAAATTGATTTTTACTGCGCTCAGTCGCAAACAACAAATCAATCAATATATTGATTTAAACTTTCACGATTAACACTCGATATTTTAATGACAAACGAGTCTTAGTCGTGTAAACTTAATAATTTGATTTTATCCTGACGTTCCAGGCATGACATAACACCCGTGGTCGCAGGCAGACTGGCGAGAAAATGTATCAACACCTTCGAGCTGCGCTGGTTTTTCGAACTACCCTGCAATTGGTCTTGATTATTCACTTCTAGGCTCGGGTTGTCACTAAGCCTACAAACAACACTCACAACATCCAATGGCTTTGAAATGGATGTTTCACCGCGCTTACATTTGTAAATCACGGGATTCCACGACGAGAATCCTTGCCCCTCATTTTGATAAAAATTCCGATGTTTCTTAATTTCAATAGCTTAGCTTCACGTACTTTTTGGCTATGATGTATACGTTCGGTTAAGAGGACGTTCGGGTTATGGAGCTTGATCAGTGGCTTTGTTCGGATTCCAACAAATGCTCGGCCACAGCAGAATTATTAGTTGGACCCTTTCTGCCATGGTGCGTTTGGTTTCTCCAATATAGGAACTACCACAGCTAATAATTATTCCCTGCAACTGCGCATTAATTATTCCCTGAGTCAACTCAAAAAGGTACCTGGTGCTTCAACTTCCACGCCAAATGCCAATTCTAAAAATAAAGTAAGCAACACTGAGAGATCAGAGACAATAGACACACAATCGCCAGAATGCGGCCGTACAAAAGGTGTGATGGATTTAACGAATAATTATCAGGTGGAGACAGAAGTCTTTCAGCCTGCAGGCAATAGCCGCGTACAGTCACCCTCACAGTCGAATATCCAATTTTCATCAGAAAATATTACCATGAGGCGCAAATATAATGTACCCACACATAACTCTTTTGAATCTTTATCCCAAGATGAAAGTTTTTCAGATATCGAAATAAGTGAGGATAAACATTTTCAAGTAGTACTTAATTCGTCAGGCAACGCTAGCACACGGCTCTTACCTAATCCACACTCGCAAGTACAAAGTGTTACAGTGGATGAATTGAAGGAACAGATAGAGAGCCTCAGAAAACAATTACTGGGAGCAGACGCTGAAATTCAAAAATTGACTGGGGAGAAATTTAACTTAGAAGATGAACTAACTGAGTCGCGTAAGGAATGTCAAGTATATCGAGACTTACTAAAGGGAACAGCGGCAATGTCACCAGTGAGGACACCTAAAGGTCTATCGATAAGCAAAAAACAAGACTCCCAAACACACAAACCAGTCGCGTCGTGTTGTTCTACGAAGGATCCCTGTAAGGAAAGCCTACAGTCAGTGAATGAACGCAACGTATGTAAAGAAGATTTGGGTCCAGTGATCGTTTCCTCTGAAGCCTCTAAAGCATTACCTACTAAATTTAACACTAATGGACATGGGTCAGAAAATGCTAATCTAAATACTGAAAATTTGCATTCACCCAGTAAGAATAAATTGCTTATATTGAGTAGCAACAATAAAAACAAAATAATACGTATCATAAGAGATAAAGACAGTTTTCACAATTTCTTTTACTGCCATCATATTGTGCCTGGTGCAGGAGTGAGAGAACTGCTCAAAGGATTAAATACGCGTCTGCAGAATATGACTTTAAAGGACTACTGCGTGATCATTCTGGGAGAAGAGGACTTCAAGGGACAGACCGACGTCAATGCACTGGTGCTTCACATAAGAGAAGTTGTGAAAAATATCCACTTCACAAATATTATTTTATCGTGTCCAACATTTATATGTGGCCGACCTCTATATAATGAAAGAATAGAAAGGTTCAACTACACGTTACTCAACGATTTGTGTAACCATAATAAATGCTTTTACGTCTATGACAGTAATGCTAATTTGGAATTGAATATGTTCTCTGCTTGGAGTGGTAGGTTAAACAATCGTGGCATGGAAAACATCATTGATAACCTAAAATTCAACATTTCCTGGATCGCTAACAAATCTGGCTATGATACGAGCATTCATAGTGTTAAAAATGATCTTTTTCGTGCCTAATTGTGACACACAAAGTTGCCTAAATTTGCTTCACCAAAACGTATGTGGTATTTTAAACAAAATTAATGATATAGAAATCTACCTAGAGGAGCTTAATAAACCTCTACATTATGTATGTTTAAGTGAACATTTTTTGAACAAGAATTCTGTCACTTCACTGAATGTACAAAATTACAAATTAGCTTGTCACAACACCCGACCTACAAAAAAAAGAGGTGGCACTTTAATCTTAGCTTTGGCAGACCGAGATTCAGAACGATTAGCGTTTTGCGACAAATTGTATCTATCTGATGGATTTGAAATTTGTGGAGTAAGAGATATACAGACAAATGTGCACCTTTGTTGTTGCTATAGAGCTCCATACTTACATAATTTTGATATTTTCTTGCAAAAGTTGGAATTACTATTAGAGCATCTTTTTAATAAAAAAGCTATTATCTGTGGTGACTTCAATATTAATTTGATTACTGATAACAAACAACGTAATGATTTTCTAAGTCTGTTAAACTCGTATAATTTTAGGCATCTTATTGATGGCGTGACCTTTATAAGAAACAATTCTGAATCTTGCATCGATAACTTCATAACGAATTTACCTTCGGATTCCATTCTTTCTACTAAAATTGATCACAACGGATTAGCTGACGGACATGCTGCTATCTTTTGTGACCTGGTTGCAGATACTATAAAAAGGAATGACCTAAAAAAACTCTTTGTGATCAGGGAAAAGAGATTTGTAAGTGACAGGAATAGTCTCCAAGCATTGAGGTTTAGGTTGAAAGCTATTAATTGGGATAATTTGAGCATAAATGAATTTCTGGATAAGTTCTTAGAACTCTTCCGAGAAAGTTTTAGGAAAACTAGGAAAAAAATTAAATTAATAAAAGATTCTAGAATTAAATGGATAACAAAGGGCATAAAAGTATCTAGCAAAATGAAGCGTGTTCTGACTAATTTAAATAAGGACACGTGTGATCAATCTTTATTAGATTACAGCCAAAAATATATAACAATATTTAGAAGAGTCGTCCGCTATGCAAAAAGGGTTTCAATTCAATCAGAAATAAGTAACGCCAAAGGCTCAGCTAAAGTCATATGGGATATTGTTAACAAACATCGGAGCAAATCTCTAAAACCTAAACATTGCAATTTTATACTGAAGGAAGATAATAAGGTTTATGAAAATCCTCAAGACGTGGCTAACTTGTTTTCCGCAGGCTTTGATCACAGTAATGATATTAACACGGGTAACTTGCCTTCCGCTATTTCTATCTTGAAACAATCCGACAAAAGACCATTTAAGGACATATATTTTCATATGGTTACTCCCATCGAAATATTAAAAATTGTACACAGTATGCAGAACAAAAAGTCTTGTGGTTTTGACGAAATACCGATCTCTATTGTAAAAGATTGTATAGACCTGCTGGCGGGGCCATTAGCTTCTTTCTTCAATAAATGTTTCGAAATGGCAATTTTTCCTGAACAACTGAAAATCGCTAGAATTCTACCTATTCATAAAAAAGGATCAAAATCTGAACTTAAAAATTACCGACCGATATCACTACTACCTGTTATATCAAAAATTTTTGAAAAACTAATAAAATCACGGCTCTTAAATCATTTTATACTGCATGACATAATCAGCCCCCGGCAATTTGGATTCCAGAAAAACCTAGGTACCACGGATGCTATAGACTGCCTTGTAAATGATATTGTGACGGAGCTTAATAAAGGGAAAAGGGTAGCGAGTCTTTTTATTGACCTAAGCTCCGCTTTTGATCTAGTCGACCATACAATTCTTATTGAAAAACTCGATTTTTATGGGATAAGGGGCAACGCCAAAGGGCTACTTTTAAGTTATCTTCGAAATAGAAAACAATTTATTGAAATACCTGATGTAAAAAATAATTACGAAAATACTGTAAATTCCGCATTAGTTCCAGTTAAACGAGGTGTTCCTCAGGGGTCAATTCTGGGCCCTTTACTGTTTCTTGTATTTACAAACGACCTCATACTCTTCATTCATAATATAATAAAAAATTGCAAATTAACTGTATATGCAGATGATACCAATGCGACTGTTTGTGCTGACAGTATTGACGAGTTAAATAAGATTACTTGCAAAGCAGTTCTTGCCTTCAGTGACTGGTTCTCTAAAAATAATTTGCGTATCAATACTCTTAAAACAAAATTATTGTTGTTTAAATATAACACTAAGAAGACAGATAAACTTGAAGTCGTTATAAATGGAACTGTCATAGATGTAGCAGACCATGTAAAATGTCTTGGCGTACATATTGATTCCTACTTAAATTGGAAACATGAGCTGGAGGTTGTCGAAAGCTCTGTTGCATCAGCGTGCTATGCCTTACGGTGTCTTAGGGAGGTCATGGGGATCGATCAGCTTAGAACAGTATATTACGCTCTGATAGAATCTAAGCTAAGATATAGCGTTAAACTTTGGGGTAACAGTTACCAATATAACATCAACAGAGCTCTTGTTATACAAAAGAGAGCTGTGCGTACTATATTCCGCATACCTCCATGGGAGTCGTGTAGACACTATTTTAAAGAACTAGGTATTCTTACAGTGCCCAGCTTGTATGTCTTGGTGCTGCTGACAAAGTTAGTAAAGAATGAGTCTCATGAAGATCGATGCGTTCGTCTACTCACGCGCACCAAAAACATTAAAATCAAGATATGTCCCAGACTCAAAGTCATAGCGCATTCCGCTGGTCATCAAGCCATACAGCTATACAATCGGTTGCCAACAGAATTGAAAATCATTACGGATAACTTGTTGTTTCATAGACAGTTGAAGAACTTTTTATTGAGAGGATGTTTCTACACCGTGGATGAGATTTTTGAATTTGTATAGGCACTTATTTTTACAAGTTTTCGTCTTTTCTGTTTCTTTTTTTATTGGTATATTGCTCATAAGTGTGTGTTTAATGTTAAGGCTTTATTTTTATATTTTATTTCTTTGTATTTTAATGTTAGTTTTAATATTGTATTTCAAACACAATACCTGTATTGTTTCTGAATAAATACTATGACTATGACTAATAATCCAGACCAAGTGCGGGTAGTTCGAAAAACCTGCGCCGCTCGAAGGTGTTGATACATTTTCTCGCCAGTCTGCCTGCGACCACGGGTGTAACGTCATGCCGGAAACGTCAGGATAAAATTAAACGTAACTTTACGCGATTTAGGCCCTGAATTAATATTACAATAAAACCACAAGTCAATATCATTTGGCTTTAAAGTTATCTCATAATTAACAATTATAGAAAACAAGCTTTAGTTCCATATTGTAGTCATGTTTGGTAGCTCATGGCTGGCTTCCAAATGAGAAAAATATTCCTGATTCGAAGCTGACTACAAAATAGTAGTTATATAGCCCCGTCTTGTAGCCCGGTTTGGTAGCTGGCTTTTAAATGAGAAAAATATTCCTGATTCGAAGCTGGCAATGAAACGGGAATTCTGAAGTCGTAGGAAGTAGCTGGCGTTTAATCTTCGTTCGAATCAGGAATATTCTTCTCATTGAAAGCGAGCTACCAAACCAGGGTACAAGATGGGACTACAGAATTGTCATTTTGTAGTCTACTTCGAATTAGGAATATTTTTCTCATATGGATGCCAGCTATGGCTATGAGCTACCAAACCTGGCTACAAGATGGGACTAAAAGTTGTTTTTTATAATTGTTAATTATCAGATAACTTTAAAGCCAAATAATAATATTTTCTGGTTTTATTGTAACATTGATTGATTTGTTGTTTGCGAGTGAGCGTAGTAAAAATAATTTTAACTAACTGTAAAAACCGAGTTGAATTTTATTAAATGGTTTAATAATGCTCAGGCTGATTTTTTATTTTAGAACTTCTTTATTTTCCCAATTTAAGGACCGCTATCTAGAGTTTGTGTGGTACCTAAGGGTAGAGTCGTATATATATTCCATACAAAGTACAACCACAGTCTCATCGCATAAACTCTAATCTACCACTATATCGGTCACTGTATGTTGGCTAGGCGTCCAACCCTCCACTGTCATACCAGCTAAAAGTTCGCGTACTGTACAAAGTTAGGGTCTCACCAAACTAGTCGACGCCGTTTCGGCTAATCGCGTACGTAAAAAGCTTTATGACAACGCAATAAGAGCGAGGACATCGTAAATCGGCTCGGCCCACGCGAAACGACGTCTTTCGACGGGAAAACGGCGTTTTGCCATAAAGCTGTTCGCATTCGTACGACCCCGTTTGCAGCCTAACGCACACGTTCGCATTCCTAAATCTCCTAATGCCGCCGTACGGTGCCGGAAAAAGTTGAACGGCTCCGATCACGGCCGAGTACCTACGATAAGAACCGGTCGGAGCTAGCGGAAGCCGTTCAGCGTCTTCGACGGCCGAACATAGCTGACGACGGCCGAAAAGAGCCGATGACGGCCGAAGTAGCTACTGATGCGTTTGTATTTATTCATTTGAATTATTACCCACATTAAAATCTGCAATAGATCTGACAACACGAAGTAATACTGTCGTAGTCATACACGTCTGTTCAATTTCAAACTAGTTACTAACAACTATAGTCTCCAAAAATGAGATTTACGATTGCCGATCACCCGCTGTCCTATCTATCTGTTCGTCGGACTCGGCGGCTGTACGCGTGCTGTCTGACGTCTCGACGGCAGGACGGAGCACGGGAGAGCCGACCGCCGCTTTACAGCTGTTGCGGTAGCAAATCGCAGCCGATCGAGCCTTTCTACGGCCGTAAGGAGGGTGAGACTGCTTAACGCAGGTGTTCAACCGCGGAGACGGTCGATCGGCTAAATGCGAATAGTGTGGTGTAAAACACTCGGCGAAAGCCGACTCCGCGTCGATTGGTTTGGTGAGAGAAGGCCTGCTACCGCGAACACCGAAGTTCGTAAATTTCGGGAATTTGTCTCCGTCACTCTAATGACGCCTTCATTGCCCGAAATTTGCGGATTTCGTAGTTCGCGGTATCAGGGATGCTGGATTTCCTTTCCTGCCACGAACGCTCCGGTACGGATACACGGCTGTGAAAAGAAACACCAAGTGTTCCTAAACGACTAATGTACGAAGCTTTATTACGTTTCGACCTTTTTCGTAATTATCTTAACAAACTATTATAATTGGCACAGTGGATAGGGGCGGCAAAATATAAATGGCCTATAGGCGGCAATTTTCTAAATCCGGCACTGTCTCCCAGTCAGTCACCCCGTCGCCATAATATTATATAGTTATGCGGCAAGCGTAACCCTAACGGTCGGTACGATATTTCAGTATTTTATCGAAAACTGCATCAGGGAGCGAATCGGGGCGAAATTCCGACTAAAATTGGGCATTTTTAGTTATATTCCGCCGGTATTTTATGCCAATGGAATTAAAATTTGAACCACTGAACTGTCACAAAAAATACCTATGATTGACAGTCATTGCTTTCATATTTTTCGCAGATGAAAACTGTAGCTTAAAATAATATGATGGTATGGTAGGTAGTGTAGCTGTACACGCGCGCAAAGCACAAAATACATATAAAATATGATAAGTAGAGTTTTAGAAGTATGATCAAAACATCATTGTCTTAAGGTGGGTTTACACCAAAAGAGCGAATGATCATTCTATCCCCCACTCTACAAAATTCGTTCGTTACACAAAACGTAATTCGTCGAAATTCGTTGATTTCGTAGAATGGGGCGTAGAATGAGCATTCGCTCGTTTGGTGTAAACCCACCTTTAAGTTTTGAATTATTAATTTATGTCAATTTACCACATTCCTTTCTTCAAAGATACTATGTTACTTTAGACGAATTATTTCTTTAGATGCACGGTTTCGATTGGCAGCATGTAAACAGGAGGTGTTTGTTTATTTTTCATATTTGAGGGGGTTCGATTTCCAGACGAAGTAAGTAATTTTTAGTAAATTTGTGAATGCAGTATTACCACGGATTAATAAAAACACTGGTAATACTCACAGAATAGAAAACTGTTTTTTCTGTTCTGTGAGAATGGTAATTCTCACAACACGTTTTTAAAATAAAGTCTTATTTCAGCAAAATACCCTATTTGGCACTTGTCGCGTATCTACACTTTTTACCTGAACTGTAGGTACTAAGTACTAACGCGTATGTTGCCTACGAACGAATAAGAACAAATAAACCCTTAAGTTGCTAAGCACTCAGCCTAATATAAACTAACAAGTTAACTAAATTAGATTTTCTCGTAACTCGGTCGGTTTAGGTATGAATCAAGCTAGAAGCAAGGCTACAAATCACATTCGGCTCAGAGAAAACAGGATTTCGGTATGAAACTTTAAGGAGGCACTTTATATAATGGTGTCTCGATTGCTGGGAATTCGATAGCGTTTCATTAGTATACGAGTAAAAAAACATTTAGATGTGAAAAACAATACAAGGTGCCCATGAGCAAGGGGAATTTTTTACAGCATATTCCTGAGGCTAAAATAAGCAAGAAATGTATGAGTATTGGACAAATCTTCAAAAAACACTTAATTCGTTTTAGTTTGAAATTTGGAATGCTTAAAAAAATATTTTATTGATAAAACTATCGCAAAAGGTGCAGTTTTTAGTTTTTTGTATAGCATTTTTTTTGTCCATTTGATGTCTGTCAATTAAGTGTGACCAGACTAAGTCAACACAGTAACAAAATAGTTTCCTAAAATGCGTTTATCATTGCGTAACTGTCAAAAACGGTTTTTAAACAAAATGACATTTCCTCTTAAAATATACGGAATCCGGCAAACTTCACTTCAAATTTGGTCAGAAATCCGCTGCTAAAATTTTTCCCTTTCCTCATGAGCACATTGTATACATACTAGGTGTATTTTCATAAGGCATCAGTATTCCATTCTTTATTATTAATGGGTAGGTGGTAGTTCCTGTGTGTGGGAGTTGTCTTGATGTTTTAGGTATGCGGCGTTAGTCTACGATATGTGTTTTATATTATTAATATATTATGTATAATCGTATTTCAATCGATTGCTGGCAATTCGATATTGTTACTTCAGGCCGAATACTTAAAAATATGACAAAAAATATACTAGGGATATTTTAATAAGGCACCTAGTACCAGTATTCCATTCTTTATTAGTAGTGGGTGGGTAGTACTGTTATGTTAATTTTTTTCGCTTCAAGCCATTTGCCAGTACAAGCGAGATGCAGAGAAAGAAAGTTACGCAGATAAAGTTGAAGGCCACGGCAAACTCATGTAGCAGTATTCGCGATGGCTTAACCGGTTTTAATTAGATCATTAGGTAAGTGGTGTCAATATCTTTTAACGATTTCCTGATAATATATTTAAGCGGCCTACGTTCTTACGCGACGTCCAGGCCGCTTAAAGAAACGTTAACTTTGCGTAATGCTTTCCATCCCGCTCATGCTAGCGCATTGCTGCGAAGGAGAGGAGTTGAAAGTAGTTACGCGGTCGACACCTATAGCTCACGCCGCCTACTCATGGTAAGACCACTTTACTATATACTTAGGTACAGGGTGAACGATATGAAGTGTTACCAATTTCAAAGGACTGCGATTTTTTAGTTAGGACTATTTATTACTAAAAGTAAGAAAAAACAAGGCAGAAAATATTACATTTTGTGATTAAATTTACTTTTAGTCACGCCTTTTGCCTTTACTATGGTCTTCAAATGGTAAAAAAATATTTGCTCGCAGCACGTTTGCACTGGGTCACTACCCAGAAAGCCATCGTATTTCACTGGCACATACCACTGTATGTGCCAGTGAAATACGATGGCTTTCTTCATTGCATTTATACTAGCATGTTTAATTGCTCTCACCTTTCTCTCCAAAATAGACCACATAAAAAATCCGTAACTCACTGCACTGGAAAGATGATAATTGAAATTCGGTTTTGAGCCATTTTTGGTTCTTACGAGCTTTATGAGCCGAAGCTCAGTTTCGTTCTTATGTTTGCGGTCTACAACCCTAATGTTTGCATGCCTAAGACTTCAATGCGATGTCCAAAACATATTTCCAATAATAAGCCGCTATTATTTTGACACCAGACTTAATAAAATCTACTTGGTAACACTTCATATCGTTCACCCTGTATGTGCCCAATATCCATCGCCTAGGATGTAAGTCGATGTTTAGGTACTTTTTAATTACTAATTAGCATATAAATGGACCCAGTAGAGTATGTTGCATGCAAATGTAGTTACAAGAGTGAAATGGCTTTTCCGATATGTTATTTTTTATCAATTTTATTCAACGAGGTCACGGTATGCTCCAGGAAAAACACAATTGATAAAATGAGGTAGACAAAAACTATGTTACTTCATTTCAATAACGAAGTTCTTGTTTAAATAATTACCTACGAGAACTGCACGAGTACATTAGGTACTCGTTGCGGTTCTATGCGCTGCGCTGTACAGTGTACAAGTGTGATTACACTTTTTTATAACCACTATGGTGACAAGACAAACAAGCATACGACCCGCCCGATGGTAGATAGTTACCGTAGCCAATGGACGCTTGCAACTCTAGGGGACTCACATACGTGTTGCCGATCGTTTAAAAACAATTATATTTTATTATGAAGAACTCGATACTGTAGTCACTATACGTATACATAGCCATAGCCATCACGTTCCAATAGTAGTCCATCACGCTCACTCCAATATATCAGTGCGAGCGTGATAGGCTGCTGAACATACCAAGTGAACTCAAACGTAAACGTTACTTGTCAACTTTTACGGCTACTGTTCAGATAAAAAATAAATATACGCGATAAGTTCAAATACAGGGCGTTCCAAAACCATGGAACATGAAGGAAAAGTATTACCTACCTACGGCTACCTACTGATCATTTTAAATATTTAGGTATCTATAGTTTAACAACAAGAATATTGATACATACATAATATACGTCTATCACTAGAATCTGTTGAGAAATGAGACCTGTAAAAGAGAATGGTGGGACTGGACAAAACATACAAACTATTTTTTGACCAAACTGAAATAGAGGCTTCTCGCTTCGCTTCGGTCGAAAAAAGAAGTCGCCAATTCTGTACATTTCCCTGCGAGTACATTATGTAACCAAATAAATTAAATTGGGAATAATTTTGGGGCAGATAAACAGAGAACAGTGTTGGATGTCATCTCATCTGCCAAGGGATTAAAAGGCTTAACAGTTAAACCGTTTGTTTACACAAAATTAAATGCAGCGAGGCATTTGTATAATTTACATAACATTCAATTAATAATTTGGCAAGTAATGTTTTATAATATGAGTATTGTGTAGTTAATTTATTATTTATGATAAAACGAATGATTGATTAAGTAGGTACCTATTATTGGTACCAGATACACAAGTATTTACAAGTATTAATCGTCATTTAGTAAAAATATTTATTTTTGGTTATTAATCATGTACGCTTTTTTTTCTGAATCCAGTATGAAAAACACAGTCAAGAGCATCCTTAATATACAATTTTAGACCTTGTGCTCCAGATCTAAGTAAAAAGTGTATCCACTTTTTGCGCATTTACTATGATACGACATCGAATCACAGAAAATAATATCGTAGTGCTGGTACATATAATACAATTACCTTATGTAAAACCCAGTCATCTTTAGTTTTCTTATTTAGTTATAACCTAAAGTGCACGATTTCTGATGAAAACTGTTATTTCCTTGGTTTAAAATACAGCAACTTCATGGGAAAACTAACTTTTCACTAAAATACGGAATGAAGTATCTCGGTATAGGCAAAAATGGCAATTATAGAACAAAAAAAGTGTATTTGGAGGTTAGAAAGTTGTTTATTATATAAGACAACTAGGGATGGATAGGCTATAATTATAACGTCAGCAAATTAAATCAAAACCGACACTCTCCCACAGCCAATACTAAACCGAGATACAATTTTCAGACGCTTTAAATTGGTTTCAATCGAAATGTCAATAAATTGAACAGAGCTGTTAAAACCGGCCCGCGTTATCGGCCCATACAACCGCCACCGAGTGCAGATTACTAAAACATACCTAAACACGATATGCAAACACCGGCCTTCTATCAACGTTGAGCGAGAACAACATTCAACTAAGTGGACTTTATACCCTTGGAATAAGAACTACAAGCTGTCAGTCAAGTGACGATCCACTGCCGGTTCAAAGAGTAAGAAAGTTTTCACGAACTGGAATTATAACGATCGTAAAAATGCTATTCTGCTGTGTAATGAATTCGTAATTAATTGGGACGCGAATTAACAATAAATGAACAGTAAGTATATTTTTGTACAGGCGAGTAACTCTTTAGTAGGTACTTTGTCGACAATGCAGTGAAAGTGGCATTTGTCATTCGCTAGATCACTATAAGTACTAAATCGAATAATCAGCAATTTTATAGATTTATAAATACAAAACCGCCAGCCACCTACGCAAAAAAGACGAAAGAAGCTGTATCGCGCGACTGATATTGAGGTATGATAAATTAAATTATTTTAATATGTCATGATACTTCCAGTTCAACATTCCATCAAATAAATGCATGCTAATATAATGGAATTATGACCTCCAGAACCAAAATCGCGGGAATATTACAATCTACAAAAAAAAATTATCCTATGTTTCACCTTATCATAGCGCAGTAAGGTTTTTAATTCGTCATTATAATCGATAGACCAGTTCCTTTCCCATTTAACTTAGACGATTATCTTAAAGATAAACTATCGTTCGCCCTTTCCCACGCTACCAATACTCGTACTGAAGGAGTATTGCAAAAAGCAGAAGTAATTTACTCCTACTTGACATGAAACTAGATACCGATTAAATATCCACACCTTAGTTTATGTAGGAGGTACGATATAAATATAACCACATTTGCAATACATTTCGATAAGATGGCAAATCGTTCGAGAATTAATTTCGTTCGAAAATCGGACTATAGCGATGAAACGGATTTCAAGATGTTATGTTGTGTTGATTTGGTTGGCGTATGGAATGAACCTTTAGATGATCGGATCTTTAAATGCGAAGCGTTGATATTGTATTGTGCCTACTAGTAATTCCATATTTATTAATTAGGTACACTCCACAAATGCAAAGACCCGTTTTAATACACACGAGTCGCATGGCATTGTGAGCAAATCCCCTTATATAATAAAGCCATCGTACTATTTTACCATGAAACGATAGCGTTAATCAACGTGATAAGCTACAATCTAGATAAGAGTCTATTAGTTATATATCTAGTCCTTACATAGGTAAAGCAAGTAGGGTACCCTATCTAAGTGCGGCGGTTTGTAAATAGTTATTCGTGGTACAAAACGTCTTGAAATGTTTATTAATTTTTTACATCGAATAATAAAACGGAATAAAAATGATCTTGCTGCGGATCCAATATTAAATTTGAAGCCAGTATTGAGACACAACTTTAAAAATCCGATTTTACAGCAACTATAAATTCGGCAAACGATGCTATATCAATAGAAGTCTTTGAAAGACTTACAATTAAAGTTAGTTTATAGACAGAAACGATGGTTTTTTATGTCTCGCCGTGTGCTCAATAGATTTAAGCCTTCTATTCAAGTTCTACCTTCAAAATGTTTAAAGGCTTTGCCTTGTATACGAAGACCTATTTATTTATTTGAGTTAGACCTAATTTCGTCATAGTCAGTAGTAAACAATCTTGTACAAAATAGTTGAATGAATTTAAAGGACAGAGCGAGTACAAAGTATTAATTTAAACTTTTACGATTATCACCCGTCACACCCGAGTCTGCCTGCGACCACGGGTGTAACGTCATGCCCGAAACGTCAGGATTATATTAAACGTAAGTTTACGCGATTAAGGGTGCGGCTCCACTGAGGCGGAGAGGAGCGGAGATGTGCAAAATTGGCCAATGAGACCGCATGACAGTGTTTCGTATTTTGAATTTGAAGAATGTAATTGGACAATTTTGCACATCCGCTCCTCTCCGCTCCTCTCCGCCTCAGTGGAGCCGCACCCTAAGCCCCCTAAGTTGTTAAAATATGAGTACAAAGAAGAGCACAATAGAAAAGTCACTGTAAATTAAATAATACACTGCACGTCTAAAGTTAAAACGTACTGGGTGTCTTTCCATTGAATATGTAACTATGTAATTAATTAGCAGAAAAAAAATATTGAGCAGAATGCCATAAAGCTAGAGCTACAAACAGTCGACTAAGCTACAAATTAGTATAATTACAATATTTTTAAAACATTTCTGCATAAGCACTTCGTCTCAGATTTACCGACACGTGTTACAAACATGATGGTACACATCTGCGGCGCTGCATGTGGCCATGGTTTGTGGTGACGTTTATTGCAAGACAACAACACTAACGCAACATTATAATTATTATCAACGTTAGTTATTGGTGAAATTAAATGGTCGCGAGCTCAGCATTCATGTTTTGGAAACTCGACCTCGGTAGTGTCAGGTCAAGTGCAAAAATTATATGTATCGAAAGAATCCTATAAATATGTTACGACCTTCTTTTTTTATTATTATTACAGCCTATAGGTATAGTGTCCCACTGCTGGGCAAAGGCCTTCTTATTACATATAATTAAAGGGCACTGGGACATACTTTTGAGCATTTTTATATGCACCTTATTTTGCTTTTGACTGTAGAAACGTATTCCCCTGTTTCTTCTCTGGATATTGGCTTTTCAGATAAAATAAATAATTAGTAAAATAACAAAAAAGGAAAACATACCTACCGACATAGACTTATAATTTCTCTAATTATTTTTGAAATAAATCTTATTATTGTTCTATCCTCGTCCTGCCCGTATACTAAATTAGAGCTTTTGAAATTTAAACCTAATAAGTTCGAAAATATAATCGCTTTTCTTTTGTTCTAAACAGTCGAATATGTCCTTTATAAATCACATTGGGCAGGACGAGGCTATTTTGGAGGAAACAGGGAACAACGAAACCGATTTCACCAATTTTATTATACACATCAACTTGTGGACCTTTGTCGAAATGTGTGTGTTTATTTGCCCTATTATTTTTGGATTCTGGCATGAATAATAACTTTTAAATCTTAATTTGACCACATTACAACATCTGCCAAAAATTGGCATTTATTAAAATAATCAAACAAAATAAAATCCACCACATTCTTCATCAACTCTGTCAAAATAATGATAAAGAAGCGATGCGACAATATATTGTATGGATCTCTTCTAAAGTGGTCGTACGTTGCTCTCCCCTTTTCGTCACATGAATGAACCAAGCCCACCCAGCTAGTGTTCAAAGGAATATAATTTTAAAATGGATGGCGTGTTTCATAAATAGTGCATTTTCCGTCTCGAGAGCAATATGCTCTAACGCTTGACAATAACCTGTACAATAGCAAATTTTAACAAAAAACGCAGGTACTTACGTCTATAGCTTTAAAATACAAGAGTTTTAGTAATACGGTACCTAATAACCAAATAATACGTAACTGCGTTAGCAACGTAAGACAATTCCAGCAAACAGACATAGTTTCAACTTAAAAATAGGCTTTTAAATATTACATTAAAAAACCCGCCAAATGTCGAGTTAGACTCGCATGGAAAGGGTTCCGTACAGTCACGAATATTGAGATTTATCTATGATATTTTAAAATACTATTACTATAGGAGAAACTTTTTCTCGGGGGAGCCTCACCCCTAGAGAACGCGTCCCCAGGTGGCGGATAGGGGCATGTCCGTTAGCGTAGGAACACTATGCTCTGGATAGGAGTGAAATAAAATAGCTCCCGCGGACCAACAGGCCGGAGAAGGAAACTCCGTAACAAAACCCCTCCACTGAGCCGCTACGACATCTTCGGAGTTAGGGTCACTGGAGTGCTGTGTGTTTGGGCTGGAGCACACAGTAGGGACGGCGGCGGATGAACCCATCAGGGTGAACGGCGGCGCCCTCGTCTTGTGAAGATGAAGGCCTTGGCGTCAGGTGGCAACCGGCCGTAAAAACATTAGCCAAACAAAACTTCTCCTTGTACAATGACAGCACAACTTAAGAATAATACTGTAAAGGCTAGGGCGTACCCCGTAAGCGACGGTGAAATTATAGAGGCTATCGATGCGACAACATGTGTACCAAATGCTAGGGCGTTCCCCATAAGCGACGATAAAGACAAGAACAAGCGTTCGCATCCTAGCATAAACAAACTAAGATTAGGAACATGGAATCTAGGAACCATGACTGGACGCAGTGCAGAACTCAGCAATATCCTTAGTAATAGGAACATTAGTGCCTGCTGCATCCAAGAAACAAAATGGAAAGGTTCAAAATCCCGAGATATTGGACATGGATACCAACTTATCTACCATGGTGTTGACTCAAGACGTAATGGTGTTGCTATAGCCCTAGACCAAGATCTCCAACAGAGAATTATCAACGTAGACCGAAAGAGTGACCGAATAATAGCCGTGAAGCTAGCTATGGACCAACAACCCATTTTTAATATAATTTCGGCATATGCACCTCAGACAGGCTGCTCCACTACGGAAAAAACGGCTTTTTGGGAAGACCTTGATGACGTACTACTCAACATACCATCAGATGAGCTCGTACATATCGGAGCAGACCTAAATGGGCATGTAGGGGCTCAGAGTGACCAATACAAGGCAGTTCATGGTAGTTTCGGATATGGAACCGTAAACCAGGAGGGGATGGAAATTCTAAATTTTGCAGCAAGATATAATTTCAAAATTATCAATACACATTTTAAGAAAAAAGAAGAACACATAATCACGTACAAAAGCGCAAAAGCCACGACACAAATTGACTATATTATTGCCAAAGACTCCATGCTTAAATTGTATAAAGACTGCAAAGTTATTCCGGGCGAACCCATTACATCGCAACATCGCTTGCTTGTCTCCGTTATGAGCCTACCCAAACCCATCAAGGTCCGAGTAGACAGAACCGAGCGTATAAAGTGGACAGATATCCATACTGCTAAAGGGACACCACTTGTTGAAAGTATAGGGATGTACTTGCGGAAAGACCTCGAGGAGGACAAAACATCAGACAAAATGTGGCAAGACTTTGAATGTTTTTGTCAAAAAGAAGCCAAACAGCACTTAGGCATATCCAGAGGAGCCCTTCGTTCGGGTAAAGACCCTACTTGGTGGAGTAGCGATATAAAAGACATACTAAAGTCAAAACGGGAGGCATTCAAAGTCTGGCAGAAATCCAAGTCCGATGAAGATCACCGCCAGTACAGAGAAATGAAAAAGGTAGTGAAGGCCGCAGTCGCACAAGCAAGAGCAATTTCCCGCCACAGCTTCTATGAGAAGCTGGAGAATGCCCCAAATGAAAATTCAATATACAAAATCGCTAAACAACGGCACAAAGCGACACTCGACACAAAGGCCAATAAGTATATAAGAGATGAAGAGGGAACCCTACTAACAGCAAACGACAAAATCAACACCAGATGGGTAGAATACTTCCAAAAACTTCTGAATGAGGAATTCCCAAGCGAAGAGCTACCTTATGTACCTCCAACGGAGGGCCCCTTAAATGTCATAAGCTCGATAGAAGTAGGTACAGCCCTGAAGAAGATGGACTACCACAAGGCTCTTGGTCCCGACAACGTCCCAAGCGACATATGGACACTGCTGAAAGATGATGCAGTGCCATGGCTTACACAGCTGTTTAATAAAATATTACTCCAAGGCAAAATCCCGCATTCATGGCGTTCAAGCTATTTGTGCCCTACATACAAGAGCAAAGGCGATGTCTCTCAGTGCACCAACTACAGAGGTATTAAACTGACTTCGCACACTTTGAAACTCTGGGAACGAGTAATTAGCACGCGACTTTCAAGATTGACTACTATTTCCGAAAACCAATTCGGTTTCACGGCTGGCAGGGGAACAACAGAAGCCATTCAGACTATCCGAATACTAATGGAAAAATGTCGCACCAACAGAGAAAATCTATATATGGTATTCGTCGATTTAGAAAAGGCGTTTGACAGGATCCCAAGGAAATTGGTATGGCAAGCTCTGCGTACTCAGAATGTCCCAGAACAATACATTGCCATTGTCCAAGATATGTATGTGGAGGCTATAACTCAAATTAAGAGCCCTGCTGGTATCAGTAAACCTTTTCATGTAGGCGTAGGAGTTCATCAAGGCTCCGCTCTTAGTCCCTTAATCTTCAACCTCACAATGGATTATATCACAAGCAGGCTTCAATGTCGGGTACCATGGTGCATTTTATATGCTAATGATGTTGTGCTCGTCGCTAAGAACGCAAGGGATTTGCAAGCGACCTTCAACAAGTGGGTATATGAACTGGAACGACATGGTTTGCGGGTCAGTCGTACAAAGACGGAGTACATGGAGTGTAACTTTGGGGGTGATGAAGAAACTTCCTGCAGCATCAAAATCGACAATGCAACGCTGCCACGAGTCACCCACTTTAAGTATCTGGGATCTGTACTTACGACTGATGCACGCGTGGATGCGGATGTCAGCCATAGGGTTAACGCCGCTTGGCTTAAATGGAGGTCTCTTACCGGAGTTCTCTGTGATACCCGTATGCCAATAAGAACCAAGGGCAAAATTTATAAAACAGCTGTCCGACCCGCCATGATGTATGGAGCCGAGTGCTGGACAATGGCAAAAAAGCACGAACAGCAACTGCACACGGCCGAAATGAAGATGCTACGCTGGGCCGGCGGTGTTACACGTCTTGACAGAATACGCAATGAGCACGTGAGGGGATCCTTCAGAGTGGCCCCTATAACAGAAAAGTTGAAAGAAAGCAGGCTCAGATGGTACGGTCACATAATGAGACGAGATGATAGTTACTCTGTAAGAACCGCCTTAAACATCCCTACTAAACCCCTGGGAAGAGGAAGACCTCCCGACACATGGTGGTCCAATATCAAGAGGGAGATGAAGCAGCAGAACATATTGCCTTTGACAACCCAGGACAGAACGTCCTGGCGCCGCCGTACAAGGAGACCCGACCCTAGATAAAACTGGGACAGCGGGAAGGAAGAAGAAGAAGACTATTACTATAGGAGAAGTGGTTCATTTTACGTCAGGTCGAAATCAGTCAACAAAAAAAAGTTTTCAACAATTTTCGACTCTATACAGTGGTAATAAAGTTGAAAAGTGGTAAACCACTTTTTTGGTTGACTGTACGATACACGTGCGAAAACGAAATTCGTAACTCGTGTCGATTTAAATCACTCCCATCGGTCGTGCTTTTATTTATCTCCACTCGTTTCGTACTTTTTTTATCGCATTTTTTTAAATTTCTAATTTAGCACATTTTTGACACATTTCATGGAAACAATTGAATAGTTCGATATTACAGTCGACATCAGATAATGTCGGAGCAGCCAGGGTGCTCAAACATATATGTGAACATACACTCTTAACTCTATGACAATAGATACCTACTCAGATGTTTATGAGCACTCCTGCCGCTTCCATATATCTGATCACGACAGGCGAAAACCTTATGGAAATCCTTACAAGTACGTAAAATGAGAACAACTGCGAGCCGCGATGTAAACTCGTATAGAAGTCGTGATTGTAAGCGTGTCGAGTGAAACGCAAGGAGAAAGATGCGCAAAAAATAATGTCGCCGTGACGAATTTGCGTACAAATCTATTGAAGTTTCCGTCTCGTACTCATGACCTAGGCTACGGCATCGTGGGCGTTATCGGTATAACTGATAAGTGCTATGCAATAAGTGAAATAACAAATAACAAAATTACATAATTAATAAATAACATTAATCCTGAGGTGGAAATGAGGTCAGAGAAGTACCAGGTATTAGACATTGTAAGTAGGGCTGCCAACTGTCCCGCTATATGCGGGACGTCCCGTTTCTGGGGCCCTAAAGTATAAGTCCCGCAAAGGGTCCGCGCGGGACGCCGATTGTCCCGCTTTTCAGGGAATACTAAACTGGAAATACTAAAATAAAAATATGAATACATTAATGAGAGCAATTTAAAATTGAATGTACCGATACGTCCGCGAGCGTTGTCGTCTACATATCACGGCGTCTAAAATGCGTCTAAGAGCTGCACCTCTCCGCGTCGTTTTTGCTGACCAGTTGCGACTTCGTCGAATCTCCTCACGAGTCGTTGTATAGACCAATAGCTATTTAGACCAGCTGCTACTTAAAAAATCATCTAGACCAGTTGCTTTTAGGCGAGTTGATAAGTACACGAGTTTCGAATTAGACAACCTATGTTTGCCCCATAGACAAGTTGCTTTGTAGACGCCGTGATACTAACAACGCGAGCACTGTGCTCTGAACGTGTATAACTGCCAAAATATGAATAATTGCGATGGGTGAAATAGGTGCATCTAAGTTGAACCGATCTGAAACTAAGCATTGTTTTTAAATGTTAATGCCATAAAAATATTATGCTTTGTAATAAATGTTTTTTAAGTTGTCTATTTTTATGTTTTTTAGTTGTCTAACTTTATCGTCGTAACTTTTATAGGAAAAAACGGAACCCATAATCCTATTTGCTCTGAAATTACTAGACAGAATAGATATTGAGGTAAAATTAAGCACACATGTGTAAATGAGAGACCCAACGATGGACGTGGAACGTAAATGAATGAACTTTAAATTAATTATTAATTTAAGGAAATTCTTAAACAAAAAATGTTTTGCAAACTCATTCAAATAGAGGGCTTAGTGTGACGATATCAATTTTTTTATTGTATGATATGTAAATAATATTGACGTTATATAAAAAAATAGGCGAAAATGACCACCTCCATCCTTCAAACTTACAGGGCTTAATACGAGTATTTGGTAAAAAATACAAAAAATAGTTCCTTACGTATATAGTTTACAGGAAAACTCGTAAGAAGTCTGTCTTATTTTTTAATATTTGTTGCTACGGTACCCTTTGTGCACGAGCCCGGTTCGTATTTGGCCGGTTTTTATCATTTAATACACTTTCTCATACGTCCCGCATTTTTTTGTCAAGTCCCGCAAATTATTCGCGAATGTACCGCATATTTGTGATCTTTAGTTGGCAGCCCTAATTGTAAGCGAAAATTTTAATTTAGCTAGCTTTAACAAGTTATGCCAAAGCAGAAGTCATTTTAATATATGTTACATAAAATAATTCAAATTGAATTTATAATGGAAAAGTTAGTGAAACACAGACATTGACTTTTCATTTGTTTTGCGCGCTGTTTCACGATCCCCGGGTATATCCGTCAGATAAAATTATCACTATCCTTTTCCCAGAGCATATAAAAGAAAAGGATAGCTAACATTTATCTGATATACGTATATATTTTATCGGGGATGATGAAACAGGCCCTAAAGCTGAAGCATGAACGATATAACTAACCGTATACTTTATATCTATGGTACCTTAATCGCGAATGTGTGAAATTGCTTTACAAGAAACTCAAAGCAGGTAGAAGTAATTTCTACCTGTGGTAGAACTGATAGCAAACAGGTAAAGGGGATCCTTTGCCCGACGTCCCTTACTTTCGTGGGCTTAGTTGAATAGAGAGCAAATGTATGTATTATTTAGTAGTATAAAGCCCCGTTATTGTCTATTGATTTGCCGATGTGCAAGATTAAGAAATGGGAATGAATATTCGAACCTGCGCTTGACAATTAAAATTCGAATATGTATGACAAAAGGTTTAGATCTACCGACAAACTCGTTCCAGTAAACAATAATAGTATAACAAAGCAATTTAGAGTTTGCTGCACTAGACATTCGATGTGATTTCGTCTCTATATTATCTACGGAAGACTATAGACACGGGAGGTCACTCCGTCCTTTAATCTTGTCAGCAGACCTATCGTCTTAACGGCTCTTGTGTAGGATTTAACGGTATAGTGCCTCGCTCAATACCAAACTAAATTAACACTGAGACAGACCACGACGGTTTAGTTATAGACAACCTATCTACGATTGTATAATATACCGACGACCTATTTATTACTCGTACCTTTTTAGGCATTTACCGCGTCAATCATATTCGTCTGTCAAATCAAGTCTGGTCTAGCGGGTCTATATTGACCAAATCGATAACGAGTCTTTTCGTGGTTCTAGCGCAGCCATTGAAAAATATAACTGCCCCAGCGGATGCACGTTCTAGAATAAATGTACATTAAACGATATAAAAACGACAAATTCCGACTCCCGCCTGTTTGTTTTAAAGCGGCCTTATCGTAAAAAATAAAAAAGAAAGCGACATTGGATCCAGTCTCTTCCTTATCCGGGACACGTTTTAGAGATATTCTGTTTGCTGTCGAACCTTGCACCATACTTAGTAATACATATGCATAGGACTTTTACGTGCTTTTCTAAGACATATTTATAAAATGCACAATGACCTTTGAAATTTTGTCGTCCCAATCCCCAAAATGTCAAAGGACAAATGAATTTTAACGGCATTTTGGATTTGTGAGAGTGGATAGAATTTATCAAGAAATATTACTTCTGATTAAGTTATTTTCTTACCCGTTCTAAAGGAAACGTCACTTTTCAGTAGCGTTTGGTCCATCATATAGGTAACTGCTAAAATTCCACCAAACCACGTACCACGGAAATCAGTACTAGTGATACTTAATAGTACATAATTATAGTTCGTGAAATATAAATTGGTAACTTTCTACCTACATTAAAGTAACAATAAACGTTCAATTTATATTTCTCAAACTATACATATATCTACTATAGGTACTAAAACATTTTTGTCATTAAGGACAACGCCAACATAAATTTTCGGTGGCCAGGGTCACCAATCTGTACTTTGATATATTAGTTCCATAATAAATTCGCTGATCTCATTAGGTCCCATCATCCTCAGGCCCAGAGCTGCTCAAACAGGCCCCTACAGTGCTAGATTCGACTAGCTACTCGTACTAACTAAATTAATTACCGTGAGGGCTGATTGATCGGGCGGTTGTGGGCGACCGGCTATTTGTAAATGGAAAGTTCGTGCACGCCTAGTTTCTACAAGTTTAAAGTTGGCAAGAAGCTATTATTAGCTGTGGGATTTAGGCAACTCAAGTATATCTAATATAAGCCACCAACAGATAATTATAGTTACATAGCCCGAGGTCTCTCTTTTATTTAAGGCCTCAAGGGTGTTTATGATGTTAAGGGAACTTCTCTGTACCCTTACAATTTCCATTATGACTGCACATTACGTCATTTATATTTATGTACGGTTTTACAATTACATGTACAGTCGCCACCAGATCAGGAGCTATCGGAGATGCCATTGTGCTCAAAAATACCTGAACATGCACTCTAAAGCCATGACAATAGAGGCCAGGGTGCTTAGACAAGTTACCAATCGCTAACGCTTAATCGTCAATCGTAAACGAAAGGCAGCTAACTGTCTTTGTCGCACTAATATGAAACAGTGACAGAGAGAGAAAACTACGATACGCTACTAAGCGTTAGCGATTGGAAACTTGGCTAAGCATCCTGATCAGATATTTATGAGTACTGGGGTCGCTTCGATATATCTGATGGCGACTGTAATTTTCCTTGCAACTATAACGATGACAACGTTCCGCGTCTTGGTTCAGATTGTGATCTTCTGAAGCAGTAGCAGTCAAGTGCTATTAAAGTTGACGTAGGTCATACATTGTTAACTATACATTGGTAGAGCGTATGCCTATTGTAATAAGGTCCACAGATGTATAGTTAACAGTGTTGCTGTTGGTACAGTTATCCAATGTAGTGCTGATGACTGATGACAAGCCACACTTTTAGAACAAAGGGTGCACAAACTTTAAGAGATATGTTAGAAACATTTTATAATTAACACAAAATTGTGTCCGATTTAATTGAACATTGGAATCCTGAACTTATACTAGGTATACAATATTTAGGTGCATATTACATTGCTTGTTATTTTATGTCCACTTGCCATGTTTTGTTAAAATTTTGCATCCACAGTTTGGATCACTCAATGTGTAATCGTAGATACATATCTGTTTGCTAAATATCAAAAACAATAATCAAAACGCCTTCCTTACTTAATAAATTATTTTAATACATTTAACTCCTATTACTTTGGTAAATCGATCGCTACAAAGGCCGAACTTAACCGATCTTCGTTTTGTTACGCACGGTCGCCCTAAAAAGCGACATTTTAAAACCCGTCCTGACCTTTTTGTATATTCAAAGCAGCTATAGAGTATAGGTTCTGTTCACGCCAGGGGCATTAGCAGGCTTTAGTTCAATCAATAACACCTACGCGGGCGGGATGATCGATTCCCAAATGCCGGGTCCTGAGTGATATATTTTTTTCTAGGTATTTTGTGGGATTATCAACTAGTTTTGTTCTAGGATAAATCGCACCTATTCATTGAGTAGGTATAATAATATATCAGTTGGAATAAGACTACGCTAAGGCAGATTAGTATAATCTTTGATTAGAATGTTTTCATGGTTAGGTATGTCCCTATCCGTAGATATATTATATTCCAAACATAGAGTTCCCTGCGTTAGACAACGTTGAAGTTTGACCGCAAAAATAATAAAATATTATTCTCCCAAAAATAATAGTACGCTAATGATTCGATTTACACATCACACATATTATATAGTAAAGATTAACTCAAAATGTATCACAAATCTAACTAGACGTTTTGATGTTATGTTACGGCCTTTGCTACTTATTCACTGGCAAGGAATTACAAAACCAAGTCATTGCACATAATGCACATGAAGATGAACAAGGGTAAAGCAACCGTATTGTGCACGACCCAAATGATCCTCCATTCTTTTTGTCAAGACACTTACACAAATGCAAAGCCGCGTTCGAATAAATTAACTACAAGAATAGGTATAACTAAAATGTGAATGTTAAAAGAAGCCCTAATTTACATTCAACGGACGGGAGCGCGGTCTCCGGGTCTGGTTTAGGGCCCTCGGCCGATCGGAGCGGGCCCGGTATAATCAGGCCTCCCCTCGTCGCGGTCGTTCACACACAATCGACGCGCCAAGCGCCATCGGAGCCCTACCTACGCACGACGACTCGGCACAAAGCACCCACCCATACCCACCTAACAACCCCCGCTGCACAGCTTCACAGAAATGCTTCTCGCTCCACGACATCGCGATCAAATCTAAGTTCTTAACAGTAAAGTCCAATGTCGAATACACCGTCAACACGCAGGCGTTGCATTAATCTCGATAACAGAACTCGTGGCGTATAAAATAGAAACTTAATGTGAAGGCATAAAGTGGAGAGTCTATTGAAGACAGCCGCGGTCGCTAGGTACGCGCAATGTGCACTCGATTGCGGGAAACATGAATATTGAAAACCGCTCTTATGTCGTTCACGCTAGATCAAATACACGTCAACGCCCGATGCAAACACCACGTGTTTACAAAAGCAATTGCAGATTACAAACGTAGTCCACGTTTCTATCGCGACGAGAGTAAGTTTTGGACACGTGTCGATAACTTTTACGTTAAAGTGATTAATCAAACGTTTTCAAAACACGTATTTTTTGAAGACATTGTTTAAAAGGAAGAATCGTTAGAAAGACTGCAATGACTGGAATGCGAAGAGAGGAAACCACATAAAAAACACGGTTTTGATCACCGATAGTAACGCCAACGCTCTGCCGAAGGCATTCATTTTAGCCATAAACCAGATCGCTTGTTCCAAGGAAATAAAAGAGATGTTAAAACGCGGCCATGATTCTTCTTACGTCTTAACGAGCAACTCGTTTTTAGACTTCGTAAATTTGTACTGAGAATGGCCAACGAGCTAACAATGCGCAGAATTCTGTCATGAAGAGATTATAATTGGTTGGAGGAATTTAATCAGAAACATACTAAAGAAAGTTTGAAACATAAAAAATATGCATGTTAGTGTTTTTCCCGGGTGCATAAAGGTTACACTTCAAAAAGATTTGCTCTGTCCGATATTTTGATTTGGGGTCCAAAAGCGATGTTACTTTGTTATTAAATACGTTAGCAGATTGTGTCACGTGAACCATAAAAATGGTACCTCCTAGAATCAAACATGCTTAGGAATGTCACATACCTACCGATGGCATAACGATTTCACAACTTTTTTACCCGTGTCGTTGCGTTAAAGGCCGGGCCATACCAGATGCGTAACCAAGGTTCCTACGCCCGTCCTTTACGAAGTGTACAATACCAACGCGTGTGATAGCGAGCAGCGGCCATAATCGCATACTATAGACAACTATATTCCAACGTGGCAGTGTCACGGTGTTGGGAACAAAAACCTTAAAAATCTTAATATGTATATAAAATTTCCAATGCATCATTTGGATATTTAACAATCTAGCATATTCGTATTCATAAGCGCAATAACACTACGCTGACATTCGAAATGCTTGAGAGTTTGTATGCTCCAGACCAGTGATAAAGAAGTCTGCCTGTAAGGTGTTCAACTATACACTCTCACTACTTATAACAATGTAATTAACTCTGAAATCTGAGCCATTAGTCTTTATCTAACTTAATAAATGTTTTATTTTATGTATATTCTAACTACCTAGTCAATTATCAATTATACCAAGTCTTAGTACTCCTAGCCCCTCTTGCACAATCTAGGGTTATCCAACTAACAAAGAGTTAACTGATCAATTTCATACATTGTTGATACTACTATTGGTTTAACCTCATGTTAGAGGCCTAACCTAAGATTGTGCAGGTAACGCTTAGTGCAAAAATAAGTATCGAAAGAATCCGCTCATAAATATGTTACGACGTTCTTATTTTATCATTTTTGTGTACACCTTATTTTGTCTTTGACTGTACCTATCGTTTATAGATTTCTATCTGTGAGCTGAGCTTTGTTTTAAATCGAAATTCGAAGGTACCAAAATATTCAAGCGACTAACAAAGGCAAAACAAAGACAATGATCACTGTTCGTGCCTGTTATGCCCAAAAGATAAATGCTGTAAGAGGTAGGTATATTACTTCACTATACCCTTTGTCTTTTCATATCACGGAAGATGTCGCACGTGACTTCTGCCTGAATCGTGTATTACCGTCGCCATCAGATATATGTGAGTGACCACGGTGCTCAAAGATATCTGAACATGCACTTTAATACCATGACAATAGAGGCCTGTTTATATATTTGTGACCACCCAGGCTGCTCCGATGGCGACTGTGCTAATTTCAACACATTATTAGGTAATTTACTAATCGAGAAATGTATTGAATGTGCTTTCGACAGGTTATTGTACGCGACAATGAGTCTAGTAAGCTATACAAGTATACATATGAATGGGCAATGCGTTTTGTAGACCATTGTTGGTACTACCGTTTCAGTGCCCTGGATACTGGGCCATTAGATGCACTAGGGTATAGAATTTAGTAGGTCAGAATGCCTACATATGTCTAACTCCTCGTGTGAGGCCTATCAAAAATGCACTTCTGTAAAATAAACCTTGAAAAGAAAATCGACATTTCCAATTACATGGTGACAGACATCGTTTCTGGTCGTCTCCACTCCACATTTGAGGGGATAAAAAATCAAAGAACAGTTAAAGCTGTTATAACATACAAGGGCATAGGGAACTCATTTTCTTATGGTTCCTTGGGCTACTTTTTAAACATAATTAAAAAAACATTTGAATTGTCTTTGTATTCTTGAGTTAAAACACAATGAAATACCTATAGACACACATAGGTAACCCTTGCTAATTCCGCCCTTACACATGAATTACATTATAGAATTTCTTGTAATTTTTTTGAAATAAAACGTCATGATAAGATATGTGAAAAATATGACGTATAATAATTTGAATTATGGACAGTCAAGGGCAGAGTTAACTGATCTCTCGGCATAAAGAGTCTCACTGTACTAAAGTAATGCAAATTAGAGAAGTTAATCCATGTTGCATATGTTTTGATAAATATTGTAGATAGTAGATAGGTTAGGTCTCTGGTATTGTAGGGAATTTGACAAGATGATTTTGTAACCACACACAAGACACACATGCTTTGATTGTGACCTTCTATTGATGTCTATGTAAAATATGATGAGTGACAGCATGTAGCCACAGCTACATAAAGCATGTCAGTGGATATTCAGATATATTTAACCTAATTTCTTGAGTTAATATCGGCATGTTCCAGAAAAAAAAATATAGCTGCTATGCCTATTGTAAAAATTCTTTGTTTCTTTTTTATTTAATTAATTTATGTGATATAATCTGTTGAAATAGTTTTATTTCATGAATAATCATTGCGGTAACCAAAGAAATTATTACTTACTCATTATACTTGAATTACTAGTGATAGATATAAATTACCCATGCAATAGAGTTAACATAATTGTTAGCGGGACATGAAATGCCATTTTAGTAATGAACTTTTTAATTCAAAAAAGGTAATTTTAAAGCTTTTGCATGATGATTATTTGATTAACACAAATCAGTATTCAGTATACCTAATACCTACCTATCAACAACACAAACATTAAAGTATTGAAATGAAATAGGTACTTTCATAATATCATAATAAACACTCTACAGATATTTGACTTAGTACAATTTATATTACTTGTATTATTATTAGTATCTTTTGTGTTTTATGTGTAGGTAATATCCTGTATTTTATGATTCAAAAAATGCTATTCTATTTATATTACTATCTTAAAAAAATAGTGAATTGAGGGTAGAACAAAGAATCAATTGTAATTTTCATGAATGTGCCTATATAGTACATTAAATTTAAAAAGAGCAAAAGCATAAGAAATAGCAGTAATAAGTTGAATGATTAAGTTTATGACTATGTAATAGATGAATACTAAAGTTTTTGGGGAAAATAGGTATTTATAAGTAACTACAAAAACATACCATCATAGACTCTATCTATAATTCATCTAGGTGCTGGTAATGCTTTTATTTACTCATGTTACAGATTTGATTTTAGTTTTCCTAATATTTGCAGTCACTTGAGAACTTGATTTCTGGGGTGAGGTAGGTAGGCTCATAATTGCTACATATCTACAAAGGCACAATCCGGTAAATGAACCTCATTAAGAAAAAAGAAGCCGTGCATGTTTCTCGTTGACGAAATTCGAAACAAAAACAAACGTGGGCCTAAAAAAATACACCGCGAAACTTTTCAAGAGCAAATCAAATTAACACGTTTAAGAGCGGGAACTCGCGCATTTCGGATGCGGGAATTAACAAAGTAGACTCTAGGATTTAGATAAGAAGGTAGGTTGTGACGTGACTCACCATACGACACCGAAGGCGCCGTAGCCGATCGGCCGGTCGGGCTGCACGTCCGAGGGGATGGCCGGCGTCTGGTAGTAGGGCGCCGCCGCCGCCAGGATGGCGCCCTGCGACGCCGTCGGCGTTCCGCCCTGCATCAGCGACATTGACACACTCATTGACACGCGAGAGTGCCGCGCGGGGCCGGTCACTGCCGCCATCCAACCGCTCCGCGGCGAGCCGTCACCGCAGACTCATTACAGGGACCCCACGACACCCGCACTCCTCTCCGGTCACCAGCTCGCACCCGAGATCCACGCGACGAGATCACCGGCTGCTTCTTTATTATTCATGCTCGAACGACTATGCGGGAATCACTGAACGCACACACACGACGGGATACACCAGCAGATTTCACCAGTTAATTCACACACGTAACGGTAAGTTTTCAAACGTGTAAGCAAAAGCTTGCTCCTTCGTTTCCAGACCACAATTTCTGGACAAAGAAGGAAACCGTGATGTATTTCCTGGCGCTACGCAAACGTCCACGCGCCACGAGAATCGAGCGAGACTGGAAGGGAACGCGAGAACGAGAGAGCAAACAACAATGGCGACGACGCGATAAACAGCTGCTCCGCTTGGCTTGGATTCGTCCGCTGAATGAAACAGAGCACTGCGCCGCACCGAACTTGTACAGTTTTACGAAAAAATATTACTAAAGAGGTTAGTGGTTAATTACTGTAAGAAAATAAAACTAAAATACAAAATCCTTAGCTCCATGCCAAATCGGATCCAATACGGATTGCTAACATATTTAACGATTACTACGTAGATTCTGCCTACCAATTACCCAAAACAAAGTCTATAAATTTTAAATCCATAATTAATTCGAGATTAAATTCCATCTTCCTTATGCCCATGTCAGAAAACGAAGTTAAGAAAGAAATTATGTCTCTAAGGAATACTAAATCGGAAGGCAGCGATGAGATTAACACACATATTATTAAGCAATGCCAAAAAGAAATAGTAACAATCTTAACACATTTAATCAATCTTTCTTTTGTTACTGGTGTTTTTCCTAAAGCTCTCAAAACGTCCATAGTGAAACCGATTTTCAAAAAAGGGGGTAAATATGTGATCGACAACTATCGGCCAATAACATTAATAACAATTTTTTCAAAGATTTTCGAAAAATGTATGTTGAAGCGGTTATTGGAATTTAGTAATAAATATAATCTTGTTAATCCACAGCAATTTGGTTTCCAAAAACACAAGTCAACAACTTTAGGCATATTCTCTCTGCTCAAACTAGTACTGTCTAGCCTGAATGACAAGCATATCACTACGGGGTTGTTTTTTGATCTGTCGAGGGCCTTCGACTTTGTTTCGCACGACCTTCTATTGCATAAACTTGACCATCTCGGAATTAGAGGACCGGTGCTTCAGTAGATAAAGTCATATTTGACTGACAGGCAACAATATGTTAATATAACCAAAGTAAACAATAGTCAAGAGATGATTAGTTACTCTTCTGAAATTAGACAAACCAAATTCGGAGTTCCACAAGGAAGTGTACTCGGTCCGTATTTATTTTTGTTGTACATAAATGATATTGTACATGTAACTAGTCATAGCTCTATTCTATACGCTGATGATATCTCTATCATAGTGACATCAAATAAAGACATCAGCACAATTAAGGATCATGAACTGGATGTTAACAATACAATTCAAATGGTACAGGATTGGCTTTATGCTAATAATTTAAAAACAAATTTGGAAAAATCTAAATACCTTCAGTTTAATACATCAGTGAATCATATATGTTCTTACAAGCTTAACACAAGCGTAACAAATGTACCAGTAACTAAATTTCTTGGTGTGTATTTAGATAATAAACTAGACTGGAAGTTCCATCTAGATATTGTAACTAACCGAATAAATAAATATGTATATGTCAGAATAGTGATATGAGTAATACAGGTCAGAAGAGTGGCAAGTGCTAAAACCGCGATCTCATGCTATCATGCCTATGTGCAATCAATTCTACGCTACGGTCTTATACTATGGGGTAATAGCACTGATAGCAATCGGGCATTTATTGCACAAAAAAAGTGTATTAGAGCAATACAGGGAATGCGACCCGATGAGTCATGTAGGCCAATATTTAAAGAACTTGGTATATTGCCATTGCCGGCGCTATACATATATGAAATGGGTACATTTGTGCAAAACCACATGACCTTATTCAAAAAAGCATGTGATGCTCATCCTCGATCCTGCAGAGATCCAGACAGACTATTGCCTGAGGGTCCTTCACGAATAGCTAAGCATAGGAAGAGCTGTTTACTGATGTCTATAAAAATATATAATAAGATACCAGCTGAACTACGATCGTTAAACACTAAACTATTAAAAAAAAAGTTGTTTCAATGGCTCTGTAATAAAACATTCTATAGTGTTAAAGAATTCCTGGACGAGTAGCAATTATTTGTATGATTATGTCTTAATTTTATTTATAGTTTCCTCTTTTGCATACCTTTTGGTTAAACATGTAAACCTACCACTTAAGCTTATTAACATCTGTATCTGGTAATGTTTATTGCAATAAAGTATTCTATTCTATTCTATTCTATTCTAAAAAAAGAAGCTAATTTTGTATGCAAGTATACAGTATATACAGGTTTGATGCCAAGATATTTATCAAGTAGTACATACGTAAGTACATCGATGGATAAATTAAAATAGACGATAGTGGTTTCATGGATGAAATCAAATTATTTAAACGAGGAAATACCGCCAGCATCCTCGGTACAATGCCACAATCCAATACAATCCAATCTTAGATGTAGATTAGGTTAGTTTGATTTAATTTATAAAGATAAATTGTACAGTTTTGAAAATATACCTAATAAAAAATATGCTTACCGACGGCCGGCCAACAAATGAGCTAACGACAAACAAATGCTTTTAAATTTTTTGACGAATATCTTATTAGGTAAATGTTGCAGCTGCAACTATGCCTATGAACTGATTCTTATGAAAGTTTCGTTGTATAAATTAAAGGCAAATGTGGTAGAGTTCAGTATAATGCTTCAAATCACCTCACTATGTGTTAAGTCATAATGATCAGTAGTTTTATTGATTATTTGACAGTCCATTGATCTAAACTTTCACGATTATATTATCATTCATATTTTTACGTCATATGACATGAGATTTAGTCGGATAAACTTACGTCAAAGATTGCGCTGACGTTTCGGGCTCGACGCGTCATCCGTAGCTCTAGTAAGACTGGTGAGAAAAGGTATCAATACCTTCTAGTGGCGTCGGCTTCCGCTCTTGGTTTCGAGTTTTCTCTTCTTGGCTAGGGTAAGCTACACACAACACTCACAACAGTCACAGCTAGGGCTGCCAACTGTCCCGCTATATCCCGTTTCTGGGGCCCTAAAGTATGAGTCCCGCAAAGGGTCCGCGAGGGACGCCGATTGTCCCGCTTTTCAGGGAATACTAAAATAAAAATATGAATACATTAATGAAAGCAATTTAAAATTGAATGTACTCGTACCGAGACGTCCGCGAGCGTTGTCGTCTACATATCACGGCGTCTAAAATGCGTCTAAGAGCTGCACCTCTCTGCGTCGTTTTTGCTGACCAATTGCGACTTCGTCGAATCTCCTCACGAGTCGTTGTATAGACCAATAGCTATTTAGACCAGCTGCTACTTAAAAAATCATCTAGACCAGTTGCTTTTAGGCGAGTTGATAAGTACACGAGTTGCGAATTAGACAACCTATGTTTGCCCCATAGACGAGTTGCTTTGTAGACGCCGTGATACTAACAACGCGAGCACCGTGCTCTGAACGTGTATAACTGCCAAAATATGAATAATTGCGATGGGTGAAATAGGTGCATCTAAGTTGAACCGATCTGAAACTAAGCATTGTTTTTAAATGTTAATGCCATAAAAATATTATGCTTTGTAATAAATGTTTCTTAAGTTGTCTATTTTTATGTTTTTTAGTTGTCTAACTTTATCGTCGTAACTTTTATAGGAAAAAACGAAACCCATAATCCTATTTGCTCTGAAATTACTAGACAGAATAGATATTGAGGTAAAATTTGGCTCACATGTGTAAATTAGAGACCCAACGATGGACGTGGAACGTAAATGAATGAACTTTAAATTAATTATTAATTTAAGGAAATTCTTAAACAAAAAATGTTTATATCTATTTTTTATTATATGATATGTAAATAATATTGACGTTATTTAAAAAAATAGGCGAAAATGACCACCTCCATTCTTCAAACTTACAGGGCTTAATACGAATATTTGGTAAAAATTACAGAAAATAGTTCCTTACGCATAGTTTACAGGAAAACTCGTAAGAAGTCTGTCTTATTTTTTTATATTTGTTGCTACGGTACCCTTTGTGCACGAGCCCGGTTCGTATTTGGCCGGTTTTTATCAGTTAATACACTTTCTCATACGTCCCGCATTTTTTTGTCAAGTCCCGCAAATTATTCGCGAATGTACCACATATTTGTGATCTTTAGTTGGCAGCCCTAGCTCACAGCTTCCAATCGCTTGAAAATATATGTTACGCGTGGTGTTTTACAGTTTTAAACCACTGGATTTCATTGTGATTTTAAATTCAAAAACTGAAACAATTCTACGTCATATCAGGCATGTCCAACTAGCGTGTTCGGTTCGAACAGTCAGTGCCACCCCGGGGAGTACCTACATCAGTACCAGTAGGGCTTCACGGCAAGCAGTGAAGGACGACGTGCACTCGCGAATGTTGTTCGTCGAATATCAACGTATTAATTCGACCACTGTCAGAGAATTGATTATAAGGAGGTAATTAAATATTAAGATTATATATTTTTTTTAATGGAAGACACCTTATTTTTCAGAATAGGTACTAGTTACGCGATAGAAAGAGAGAGCACTTCTACGTGACATTTAGCGTTGCGCGATGGGAATTTGAACTTAATATTAAGTCATTACCTATGAAATTGCCGTTTTTGGTCATAGACTTCAGTTGATCCCTAATTTTATTATCTAAAGAGAAACTTAGATATATTCTTTGTTTTCAACAGTACACCATGTAGAAAACGTTGTTATTACTAAAAATAGATTTTTTCCTTTAAATAATATTCAAAAATAAGCTTTGAAAATTGAAAACAAGTCTTGCTATATGCCGCCGGTTCATGTGTTTGAAATAGATATAAATGTATGATAGTACCTCGTCTTCTGAAATAGAGATATACAAAACACGCCTTAGAAGTGTCTAATATTACCGGCAAAATTTGGTTTATTTTGATTTTGACATCAAAAAATATACACAAAATTAATTGTACGGAAAATAGACGTTTCACAAAATCCTCCATAAAAAACGCTAATTTAATAGGTAAATAAAAAAAATCGAACCTAATAGTATACTGAATACCTTTACTTGGGCCAAATAGTTTCTTTCCAGGCGCGACAGGAAAAAGAGGTCGAAAGACGGACCGACAACGCCTGCAGGAGCTTTTGGTCCATGAAACACCTAATGAAGGGAAACCTACCACTGTCACTGAAACGTAGGCTCATGGACATGTGCATACTTCCAGTTCTCACCTACGGTGCTCAGACTTGGTCTTTAACGGAAGCTCAGAAGTCCAAACTCGGGGTTTGCCAACGAGCTATGGAGCGCAGCATATTAGGTGTAAAACTTATGGATAGGATTCGGAACACCACGCTGCGCTCTAAGACCGAATTAGTGGATGTAGCTTGGAAAGCGGCCAAGCTGAAGTGGGACTGGACGGGTCATATCTGCCGCATGCCGGACGATTTATGGGCCAAGACATCAACGGTGTGGGTGCCCCATAACTCAAAGCGAGAACCCGGCAGACCCCGCAGGCGATGGCGGGATAACTTGGACTCCTTTTTAAGTGACTGGCCAAATATAGCACAGAACCGGGATGAATGGAAGAAGAGGGGGGAGGCCTTTGCCCAACAGTGGGACAGAATGGGCTTATAATAATAAGATAATAGTATCGTAGCAAGTCATGATTTCATTAAACGGGTTTTTGTAGATGGTTTTCTGTACTTGTACTAATATATATTCTGTGGTCATAAGTATTACGCAAATAAGTCCCGTTTATCCTTCAAATACATTTTATAGTTCATTGTAAATATATATGATTTCCTCTAATAAAATTTTTAACAAACTTAGGTTATATAAAAAAATATATCAGAAAATATACAATTTGCTTTCGTATCAATGGGTATTTACAATTGTAATATAAACAATAATATGTACAAGAATATGTATTCAGTTGCCGGCACCAACGTCTCTTTTAGTACGCGGACGTTTTTGTTCTTAAGTCTAGCTAAATAGCAGATGGATTAATTGTTCACGTATTGTTACAGTTGAAGTAGAGAGTTAAAGAAACCACTTTATACTCATTAGAAATTACTTTAAAGGAACAAGTCGTTCACTTTATTTTCTGAATAATGTGCTTTCTTTATTTAAACTTTGTTAGTTTATCGGCGCACAGGCCGCGCACGTACTTGAAATAGAGCGCCACCTACCGAAATTGTCAAATCAAATTTGCTAGTAACGTTGCCATGGTGATTAGTTAGCACTTTCGCGCTGAATTTGAATTAAAGTTCGGCATTTTCGCGAGACATCATTTTTACCTGTGGTGATAATTTAAAGAAAAATCTTTACTGCTGATTTTGGTTAAAATATATTTGGAATGTAAAGCGCCACTAAGATATTCCCTAATTTTATTAGTTCTTTATTTATTTTATTCTAATTAATTTAATGAGAGTTATCAATATCTTTTCTGCCACCAGGCGGCGCTACGTAGGCGTGAGGTCCAGGTCTACTACCGCGAAAATCGAAATTCGTAAATTTCGTGGATTTGTCTTTCTCACTCTAATGACGTCTGCGTTTGAGTGACAGAGAAAAATCCTCGAAATGTACGAATTTCGATTTTCGCGGTAGTAGGCCAGCCGTCAGATTCAGAGGCACTGAACATAACATAAAATATCGAAATTCTATTGTACTTATTTGGAAGCTTATAGAAATTGTAATGAATTACGACTTAAGTACACGGTGTGGCCGAACGGAAGTTTGAGCTTTAAAACAGGGGCGTCACTGCTGGTACTAAAGAAAATTACACAGAATAATAATTAGTCCGTGGGCTAGTCGGTCTGAAATTAGAAAACGGTATAATTTGGGGGTACCAAGTGTCCTTTTTACAGTAGTTAGACATATTCATAAGGATGTTAAAAAAGTATGATAGACATCTCAAAGTGGTAGCTAATAGGCATACGGGCTATTTCAAGATTTCCGTTGTATGACAGGCAGTGCCGGATTTAGAAATTTGCCGCCTGTAGGCCATTTATATTTTGCCGCCCCTATCCACTGTGCTAATTTAAATAATTTCTTAGGAAAAAAGCGTACATTAGTCGTTGGACACTTTAGCAGGTATTTCATTTCACAGCCGTGTGTGCGTACTACCGGAGCGTTCGTGGCAGGAGAGGAAATCCAGCATCCCTACTGCGAATTACGAAATCCGCAAATTTCAAATTTCAGGCAATGAACGCGTCATTAGAGTGACGGTACAAATCCCCGAAATTTAAGAACTTCGGTGTTCGCAGTAGCAGGCCTTTTCTTACTTTGTACAGTAAGCGAACTTTTAGCTGGTGTGACAGTGGAGGGATGGACGCCTAGCCAACATACAATGACCGATACAGTGGTAGATTAGAGTTTATGCGAAGACACTGGGGTTGTACTTTGTATGGAAATTAATGACGACTCTACCCTTACCACACAAACTCTAGATAAATTAAGAAAATAAAGAAGTGCTAATATTCCAAAATTAAATATCAGTCTGAGCATAATTAAACCATTTAATAAATTTCAACTTGGTTTTTATAGTTAATTAAAATTATTTTTTTAGTACTTTACAACGCTCACTCGCAAACAACAAATCAATCAATGTTACAATAAAACCAGAAACCATTATTATTTGGCTTTAAAGTTATCTGATAATTAACAATAGAAAACAACTTTTACTCCTATCCTGTAGCCAGGTTTGGTAGCTCATAGCTGGCTTCCATGTGAGAAAAATATTCCTGATTCGAAGTAGACTACTCAAAGAAGAAAGCGCTGAAACATACGTTTTAAATTCCATTATTATTGCGACGTTTTTTCTGATTGCTTCTGTAATTGTTAATAATCAGGTAACTTTATTTAATTATGTTTGTTGTTTAATTGTAAAAATTACTGAATTGTCGTCTGTTAGCGCACTATTATTAATTTACAAAAAAACGCTATTCCAATTGATCAGAAGGGCTCATTATTCCCAGATTAATTTTTAATGATTGAACGTTACAATTACTGTTTTTCAGATTTTGGTACCATCTGGTAGCCATGTTTGGTACATACCTACGAAATAAGAAACGTGTTTTACTATCTTGTGGCCAGCTACCAAATGGGAATTCTCTGATTCTCGGGATTCTCTTATCCTCCAGTGTGCGAAGCTGATTTTATCATTTCGTAAATTCTTTCTATTAAAGATTAAGAGGCTGTAATTTCAAAAACTTTCTAAAAGTTTTTATTCTTTTTGGTCGCAAGTATATTTGAGATGCTGTAGTGTAGTACGCGAATTCCTTTTCCAAAAAAAGATCGCTATACATTGCAATTCGGAAAATACCTGACACAAAGATTAAACGCCAGCTACTTCCTACGACTTCAGAATTCCCTTAGTTTTACTAATGTACAAAGCTTTTGGTTAGGAGTCTTAATCGCGTAAACTTACGTTTATTTTTATCCTGACGTTTCGGGCATGACGTTACACCCGTGGTCGCAAGCAGACTGGCGAGAAAATGTATCAACACCTTCGAGCTGCGCGGCTTTTTCGAACTACCCGGACTTAATTGGTCTTGATTATTAGCTGTGGTAGTTCCTATATTGGGGAAACCAAACGCACCATAGCGGAAAGGGTAAAGGAACATAATATATCACGGCTGATAAAAAGCGTTAAACTAATAAATCTACTGTGGCCGAGCATTTGTTGGAATCCGGACCAAACCACTGTATTAAGCTCCATAACCCGAAAGTCCTCTCAACCGAACGTATACATCATATTGCATCATAGCCGAAAAGTACGTGAAGCTATCGAAATTAAAAAATATCGGAATATTAATCAAAATGAGGGGCTAGGAATCTCGTCGTGGAATCCCGTGATTTACAAATGTAAGCGTGGTGAAATATCCATTTCAAAGTCATAAAAACACTCCTTTGTATTGAGTGTAGGCTTAGTGACAACCCTAGCCTAGAAGTGGATAATCAAGACCAAGTGTGGGTAGTTCGAAAAACCCGCGCAGCTCGAATCTAATCACTCATTTTGTATCCCCACATTATTTCATAGATATTTCGATGTTGGTACTATGTTCCATCCTGTATAATTCTGCCGCCACGGCCGAAGTTTAAAAAAGTTCGCTTCTACTCTGCCGCTTGTAAAATCTGCCAAATGATTTTATTGACACCAAAAAAAAGTTTTTTTTGCTGCCAAATCTGCCGCCCCTAAAATCTGCCGCTCTAGGCCATGGCCTACTTGGCCTACTGGTAAATCCGGCACTGATGACAGGTATGGTTAAAATTAGGAGGTACAAATTTTCCTTTTCACGGCTGTTAGGTAAGCTTATAAGAACGTCAAAAATGCAAGATTGCCATTTATAAGTGCTACCTAACAAAAATGGGGGCCAATCAAAGATGGTGGATCTCAAGTTTTACAAAATCAAGTATATCTCGAGAACTATTAAATATATCTAATTACTCTCTTGAACAAAATGAAAGGTATATCTGTAAGCTTCATACTTTGCATATACACCATATTGCTAAAACCAACCAATAATTAATTATGACCAAATTTATGAAAATTTCGTAATTTTGATTTTTTTTGTGTCGTGTTTTTACATAGTAGTCATGACGCTAGAATAATTAAATATTTTTTTAAAAATAGTGTATTTAATAAGCTTTAATTTGATGTATATAACTTGTTGGCGGTATTAAAAAAAAGACCCATAAAAAATATTTAAATGAATTGTAGTCATAATCCACCGTATACTTAGTGATTTAAGAGGCGATGGAAGTGCCACTCGTAAATATTTTTCAATCTTGGTTATTTGAAATAAGCACTATTATTTACGAGTGGCACTTCCATCGCCTCTTAAATCACTAAGTATACGGTGGATTATGACTACAATTCATTTAAATATTTTTTATGGGTCTTTTTTTTAATACCGCCAACAAGTTATATACATCAAATTAAAGCTTATTAAATAAACTATCTTTAAAAAAATATTTAATTTTTCTAGCGTCATGACTACTATGTAAAAACACAACACAAAAAAAATCAAAATCACGAAATTTTCATAAATTTGGTCATAATTAATTATTGGTTGGTTTTAGCAATATGGTGTATATGCAAAATATGAAGCTTACAGATATGCCTTTAATTTTGTTCAAGAGAGTAATTAGATATATTTAATAGTTCTCGAGATATACTTGATTTTGTAAAATTTGAGATCCACCATCTTTGATTGGCCCCCATTTTTGTTAGGTAGCACTTATAAATAGCAATCTTGCATTTTCGACGTTTTTATAAGCTTACCTAACAGCCGTGAAAAGGAAAATTTGTACCTCCTAATTTTAACCATACCTGTCATACAACGGAAATCTTGAAATAGCCCGTATGCCTATTAGCTACCACTTTGAGATGTCTATCATATTTTTTTAACATCCTTATGAATATGTCTAACTACTGTAAAAAGGACACTTGGTACCCCCAAATTATACCGTTTTCTAATTTCAGGCCGACTAGCCCACGGACTAAATGTTCTGTGGAAAATTACTAGAACTTTGTTCATTTCATGGGAATTTATTTGGACCAAATTTTTTTATTTTTTATTTTTAAACAATATTCCTAATGTTAATGGTTTTAAGAATAAATAAACCTATAAAATATATATAGAAAATTAAATACGCGTATTTGTTTTGATAGTTAGTTTGGCCGTGTTGTGACAGCAGTAAGAATACATTTGTCACCACCCCAACTCCTCCTGCAGGTGTCGTAAGAGTCGACTAAGGGATTGAAGTGTCACTGGCCATTATTTTATAAAAGATTGATGAGGGGGCAGCAGCGTCATCATAGTGGACACATTACTGCGATCGCCAATCCGGCGCCCAGCGTGGCGATTATGGGCATTTACCTCCTAATGCGTCTATACGCATTAGGGTGGATCGATTTTTTTATTTTCGGAAATTCATAAAATAATCTTTATGGATCGATACTTCGTGGCTAGAGAAACAAAAAATATTACGATAATTTTTGGATTTACTTTTATTTTTTACTTCGTTTATAGGCCCAAAAATCGACTCTATTTTTAAGGTTTTTTTAAGAAAAGTCAGTAGTTCGTGAATATTTTCGGTTTTATTTTTATGTAAAAACAAAATAACATTATTTGTCATAAAATTAAAATTTGCACAATTTAATTATATGAAAATTATAACCAGTACCCGGCAAACACTGGTTTTCAACTTTGAGGCTCTTGGGGCAGTATTTGCCAAATGAATATCGGAAAAAGGTATATTGTTGAAAAAGTTACTTTTTAGACAGGTTATTCCTATACGTGGCCCGTATCAGAAAATCCTGAAAAAAATGTTGGTCTATGGACCAAAATTTTTTTCAATGTATGCATTGAAGTATGAAAAAAAATCTCAAAGTTGAAAATTATTTTTTGGTGATACTGCGAACAATTTTCATATAATTAAATCACACAAACCTTAAATTTATGAAAAACAATCTTATTTTGTTTATCCATAAAATTAAATTAAAAAACATCCTTGCTCATCCGAGTTTTCTTAAAAAAACCGTAAAAATAAGGCTGATCTTCGGGCTTCTATATGGGGTCCATAAGGATAAAATATCCAAAAATGGTCATAATATTTTTTGTTTTACTAGCCGCATAGTATCGATTCGTAAAGATTACGAGTATTTTATGATTATCCGAAAATAAAAAAAACGATCCACCCTAATACGCATAGTTAATAGGAGAGGCCTACGTCCAGCAGTAGACTAACGAAGGCTGATGATGATGATGATGATGTGGATGTTGTGAGTGTTGTGTGTAGGCCTAGTGACAACCCAATATACTCTATGTGACAACCCTAGCCTAGAAGTGAAAAATCAAGATCAAGTGCGGGTAGTTCGAAAAACCCGCGCAGCTCGAAGGTGTTGATACATTCTCTCGCCAGTCTGCCTGCGACCACGGGTGTAACGTCATGCCCGGAACGTCAGGATATAATTAGACGTAAGTTTACGTGATTAACCCATGGAATCCCAGGCATTTGAAGTACTTCCGTCATCATATGATGACGCTGGGGCTCAAAGGGTTAAGACCCGTTTGTCTTTAAAATATGATTGTTGGGAGGGTTCTGACTATACATGGTGAAACTTGAGTCGTGAACAGTAATACGTTTTTCTAACTCTATAAACAATTAAATGCCCCACAACTCCCACAAGTTACTTAAAAATTTACAATTTATTTATTTATTTTTTGTTTTTGTGTTTATTTTGTTTTTGCCTTTAGGATGTTTAAGACAAATGATTGGTATTATTTAAATTACCTCTTCAAATTTAAGTAATGAATAACGGCAATTTTGTCAATTCGTCTAAAATTAAATGATATTTATTACATTTAACGTTTTAATTCAAATTCAAATTCAAAATTCAAAATTATTTAATTCAAATCTCATAACAAAGATTCATAGGTTGTTAAAACATTAATAAATACTTATACTTAGAATTAATTAAGATACATGCCATTTTTTTTTTAATAAAATAAAAATACAATATCAGGTCATCTAGATACACATCTAGATTTAAATAGCTTAAATAGCCGTTATCATTTCCGAAAAACACCTTAAAAATTTGTAAAAGCTAGAAATAGTTATTTGTTATACAAGGCTGCAAAGTTGTATTTTACCCGCGAGTATGAAATTGAAACACGAGCAAGCGAAAGGAACCACGAGCGAAGCCCGCGAGTGGTTCTAAAATAGAATCCTGGCCCCTATACCACAAAACTTTACAAGCGTACAATTCTACAAAATTGTCAACTTTCCCATACAAAATTTGACAATTTTGTAGAATTGTACGCTTGTAAAGTTTTGTGGTATAGGGCACTGATTGCAGCGAGTGTTTTAACATACGAGAAGTAAAATACATTTGCACCCGTGTGTAACACAAAACTTTTCCCCTCTCTATAGCGAGGAAACTCAAAATAGGTAATTATTTGTTCACATTACAATCATCATCAGGTTAGTGATAATAATTTTCGAAATGCATTATGTATTTAATGCAAGATTTTGTCGTAGTAAACTTAGCACGAAAAAGTAAACGCAGCACGATTTTAACACATTCCTGTAGTACACACTTACACACCAACGCCAATGCATTATTAAATCATTCTCATTCATTATTTTTACAAAATTATATTATAACAGAACACTCTGAAAGTTGTTTAGTTTACTACTTTTATGCGTGTTCGAGTCGGTGAATAAAGATTATAATAACCTATAATATTTATTGATAATGTTGACATTTTCTGCGTTTTGTGATTGCATCTAGTCATCTTATCATCATTCGCTAAAACAATGGTTACTTATGGAATTTTAGGATTTATGTGTTAAAATCATCATATTATACAGGGTGGTCCAAACCTTGACGTCAAAAAATTTTTTTTAGGTTCCCTACGTCATGGGCTATCAGAATATACCCCATGTATGTTAGCCGATTTTTTGTAGTTTTCGAGTTATGAATTTTTGAAAAATTTTTTTTTGAGGAATTCTGAAATGAAGAAATTTATTGATAAAAAAAAACTACTGGGTTTTTTTTAATATTTTCTTTGTGTAAAAGTATAACTACAAATAAAACAATTACTGACAAAAAAATTAGCGTCCTCACTTTGATACAAGTAGGATAAAAAATACCAAATTCAAAATTTTACGTTAAAAACGCATCAAAATAGCATTAATGTACGTAAATAAAAAAAAACAAAACATATTCCAAGGATTTTTGATAATCTAAAGACTGCCATAGACCTTAAACCTTCGTAACAGAAAAAAAAAATAATACTTAATGATGAGGATTTTTCGGAGTAGTGGGTCAAATAAACTTAAAAAAAACTTCTAAATTTTTTATTTTTAAATAAAATAAATTTCGTCTGTTTTGTTGTTCTTATCAATAAACAAAGACAGAAAATACCACGAAAACTCAATTTGTGTAGTTATTCAAGTCATTTTTTAATACTTAAAAATTTTAAGCTTTTTTTAATTTATTTGACCGACTACTCCGAAAAATCCTCATCGTTAAGTATCACTTTTTTTTTGCTTTTACGACGGCTCAAGGTCTAGGGCAGTCTTTACATTACCAAAAATCCTTGGGATATGTTTTATTTTTTTTATTTACGTACATTAATGCTATTTTGATGCGTTTATAGCGTAAAATTTTGAATTTGGTATTTTTTATCCAACTTGTATCAAATTGAGGACGCAATTTTTTTTGTCAGTAAATGCTTTATTTGTAGTAATACTTTTACAAAAAGAAACTAGTTAAAAAACTGAAAAGTTTTTTTTTATTAATAAATTTCTTCTTTCCAGAATTTCTAAAAAAAAATTTTTCAAAAATTCATAACTCGAAAACTACAAAAAATCGGCTAACATACATGGGGTATATTCTGATAGCTCATGACGTGAGGAATCTAAAAAAAATTTTTTGACGTCAAGGTTTGGACCACCCTGTATAAAGGTTTGTATTTTACACTAAATTCGCAAACAAATTATTTAATTATCATTAATGTGGAACGACTTCCATGAACATTTTACGTTTTGTTATCTGTTAAACGAATGCTACTTCGCGCAACGCTCCAAGGTCATTACTTTGCCACACAAGTGAATAATATGCGTTTTTACCCGTTCGTAATAAAGGATAAACGAGCGCTTTACGAGCTAGTGAGGGGCAAAAATAAATAAAAAAATATGACTATTTCTAAGTAACTTGTGGGGCATTCAATTGTTACTTGTCTATAGAGTTAGAAAAACGTGCCTATTACTGTTCACGACTCATGTTTGACCCTGTAGTTAGGCGGTTTTACGGAACAAGGTTTGTTTACATTGTTCGCGAATTCTATAGGAATGAAGTATATATACGTGAAAAATTAAGGCATTTGCCAGCAAGGCATGCTTAATATCTCACGTGCCTTCATTTTCTAAACAAACTTTAGCAAGCTTGTACTCTAAAGGGGTTTAAGGCACTGGGTGCTTAGACAAGGTTGGCAATCGCTAACGCTTAATCGTCAATCGTAAACGAAAGGCAGCTAACTGTCTTTGTCGCACTAACATGAAAGAATGACAGAGAGGGAAAACTACGATACGCTACTAAGCGTTAGCGATTGGCAACTTGGCTAAGCATCCTGGTCTCACCAAAAGCGAGTTAGCGATTGATAGCTCGGCTAATAAACTAGGGCTCTCAGTCGTGCTCGGGTTTCGTGTACCCGTTTCTTTGCTACCGGGAAACGGGTTTCTTACCTTAGTGTAATTAGGAACCGTGTAATTAAGACACGGGTACATGGGTACCCGATTTTATATTTGAACAAAGTATTGCACCGCATTTAACAAGCAACAAAGAAATTTTCTAGCTGCGTAATTCGTAAAAAACTGCGAATTTTTCGATTTTGTGTCTGACTTTTTACTAAAAAACATAGGTTTTTCGAATATTCAATTGCAATCTGCGAGCTATCAATTGCTAGCTCGCTTTTTGTGGGACCAGTGCCTAAGGGGTAGTAATAATTAATAATAGACGCTTGTAATAAATATCAATTATATTATCACAGAGAATCACATTGTGTCATACAACATATTTACGTGGCTAGTACAAAATTTTCTTACACTGATTTATGTCAGAGTTCATGTATAGTAAATACCTAAAAGTTATAAAACAAAATGGAAACACCACTACAAAATACAATCTTTATTTAGGGTTAGATCCTATCTAAAAGTAGGTTGATACTATATACATATAGGGCTTCGAAACTTGCGAATCGTCATGAGATATATCTGAACGGACAGGGTGGACACAAACATCTGAGCAGGTGGCTTATGACGGTCCCGTTATATCCATGCTACGCGTCACTTTCGGATTGACTTGTGAATTTGTTCTAACAAGTCTATGACAAACTATTAAGGTGCGTTTAAACCAAAAGAGCATTCGCTGTTCTAGCGCCCGTTCTACGAAACCAACCAATCACGTTTTGTGTACCGATCGAATTTCGTAGAGTGGGAGGTTAGAACAGCGAATGCTCTTTTAGTTTAACCGCACCTTTAGACGCGGCACAGTCGCCATTAGATAAAGCATGTAATCCCGATAAAAAACTGTAAATTTCAAATAAAATAGTTTGGTAGTCTTAACTTAGCTGACTGTGGTACTCTTGTGTCACTACTGCATTACAGGTACTCACAGTACAGCTTCTTCGAAACCTCTTCCAAACTATCTTTTCCAAACATTTTTTTCTTTTTTTTATATGCAGTTTTCTAAGTTATGGAACTGTCGTCAATATATCTGGCCATTCTTCCCGTGTTCCTTAAAATATCCTTGATACTATTTGGCACTGATTTCGCTTCATAATATTATGCCAAAGAGACTAAAATTTGTATAGGATTGAATAATTGATTGAAGACCCATAGAATCTTCACATAATATGTGACATGATTCCCTTTACAGAGTATTACTGCGCCCAAGGCAGGGGTAGGTATATTAAAAAAAACATGGAGATTAACCAGAAATATTGGTCACCTCTGCAAAACACGAAATCGTGCAGTAGAGAATTAAAAAAAAAAGAGCTTGGAAAAATAGATTTCGAAGGGGTTCTGAAGAACTTGTATTGTGAATACTGAAATTGCAGTAGCAACAAAAAAGGATTAAAGTTAGCTAATTTAAGACCTCCTTGTTAATTACAAAAGCCAGAAATTACAGCTTTTTAACTATATTGACCCGATTTTTTCATTTGAATTTGCCAGTTTTTTATGGGTACACCCCTTATATCGTAACGTCCGGAGCGCTCAAACCTATTTATTCGACGCGCCAGACGCTAGGATATATCTGATTGTACTTTAATCAGCCTACAGGCCTCTATTTAGAGTACATGTACATATATTATTGAGCATCGTGGCAGCTCCGATATATCTAATGGCGATTTACATATAGTTGCGATATTGGTTGCGATTAGTCTCCTTGAGAATATAAGAGACACAATATCGTAGACATATGGCTTTGTGCGAGTCGAACACAGAACTAAGATGGTGCATTCCACAGGATTGTCCCTTACGAAAAAAAAAAGCCATGTACCTATGGCAGTATAATTTCGTTGTATTAGTGCAAATGGGTGAATCAACTTTTTTCTGGCTGTTATTACCATGGTTACGGTCGCCTGAGTCACGCTGGTTTTATGCATAATTATGATACTTAACACATTCGCGGACACTCAACGCCTAGAGGCGTAATCTCATTGTTTCTTCTATTGTGGCTGGAGTAGTGTCCGCGAATGTGTTAAACTATGCAAACATGCATTTTTCTGCTGTTAATAAACCCTTGGGACATCTACAAACATCGACTATATACATGTTGCATAAATTAAGTAGCTTAATTTTGCATAAAACCAGCGTGACTCAGGCGACCGTAACCATGGCAATAACAGACAGATATAAGTTGATTCACCCAAATACCTGTTATGTGCACTAATCAGGTTTTGGCAGAATCAATTTTATTCATATGACAATAAAATTCATTATCGAATAACACAATTCGTGCATTTAACAGGTATTTGCACTTATAGGACGAATTTTAACCTTTTGACCATTGTGAATTTTCATCGATCGTGCCAGTGTCGCCACGTATACAAAATTACACAATGAAATCAGAGCTGGCATTTGAATGGGGCTCATTTTTACATTATGAAAAGCAAATCAGAACTTTTTTTCCTTAACACATGCAATAAAACTATGATAACAGATACAACTCGCGTATATTAAATTTAACTTCAACCCGACGTTTCGAGCACTTTACAGGGGTTGGGATGAAGTTAAATTTAATTAATATACGCGAGTTTATCCGTTTTCATGGTTGTATTTTATCTTCTTTATCAAACTCCGGCGAGGTGAGTTGAATATTGATTGACTGACATGTCAGACTACGGCGGTCAAAAGGTTAATAGAATCCGTAAATCTCGAGAATATACTGCCAATGTTTTAACAAAGTCCATAAATGTTACCAGACCTAATATAGCATTCCAAGCTTTTTCAGTAGTTCTAGCCAAGACGCTATTCTGCAATCGTATACGATAAGCGATAAGTAATAAATGTATGAAAAGGACAGTTTCGTACGAAAAGGCACGTGACCGTTTCCATAATATTATTATGGTCACGTGACTTATCGCTTATCGGAAACGATTGCAGAATCGCATCTTAAGGTGCGTTCAAACTAAAAGAGCATTCGCTGTTCTAACCTCCCACTCTACGAAATTCGATCGGTACACAAAACGTGATTGGTAGATTTGATTTCTCTTTTGGTTTAAACGCATCTTTACCTAGACCTCCACAAGTATTAGAACGATATTTCGTAAGGGACATTTTCGTACAATGTTCCAGATAAGGTTTTGCATAAACATAAATTGCACTAATGTTAGAAAAATAACGAATTAAACGTATTCAGAGTAATTAACAAATTATATATTTATATCGTTTGAATAACGGGAATCATGTGGGTGAATCAACTTTTTTTGTCTATTATTACCATCGGTCACCTGAGTCACGCTGGTTTTTTGCGAAATTATGCTCCTTAAACTATACAAACATGCATTTTTATGGTGTTAATAAGCCCTTTCCTTAATGGGCTACCTACAAACATGGACTACATGCATGTTTGCATACTTTAAGTAGCATAGTTTTGCATAAAACCAGCGTTTCAGGTCGCCTGAAATGCTGTCTCTACAGGTCTATCTGTACAGAAAAAAGTTGATTCACCCATGTATGTATGCTAGTCGGACTTGACCACAGATTCATATTTCATATTATCATATCATATATAAAGTATCATGATGGGACAATGTAGTAGTTAGGTAGGTTAAGTTCTAATGAAACAGAAATACATAAGTACACCTCAGGTCAAAAGTATGGAATAAACCGTTTCTAAGGATTCGATTAGTGCAATCAGGGATCAAAAATTGACTTGCGTCTCACAAAGGAATTACAATCTGTAGTCTAAAAAAAACGAATAGATTGCATAAATATCATACATGTAGAAAACAAGTTTGTTGTATGTATTAGTGATAGTAGTGATTCCATTGGTTTGCCTTTATTAACAAAATAAACTTGTGTTTATATTTTGGCCTGGGGTGTAACTACATACTTTAAAACTTAAATTTTCGGCGTAGAACTGTTCATACCGCATGATTTTAGCACATGTGCTAGAATCTCACAGTTGACACTACTGATAATTTATAGTAAATATTATGTAAATGTCTCAAATCACACACTGATAAAAAAATATTAGAGCCGTACAGAAAGGGATAAACTTTCAGATTTACTTCACAAAATAAACCCTAAAATAAACCTAGCAATCAATTCCTTAATTTGCCGACAGCTATTGCACATAAAAATAAAAAGAACTATTTTTAAAATACTTAAAATGACATTATTGTCTATGTACACGAGTTATACAGACGGGTTGATTTCGTATTTTATATATGGAAACATTCATTATTATAACACACACACACACACATTATATTTCGTCGTTTCATTCTTCAGATATAATAACATAACCAGGTAGTCCTTTAAACCTACAGGCGACTATGCACGATATTTAAGAGACATTGAATTGACTAAAATGATTTTTGTTCATTCATTCATTCGTTCACCCTACCTTTCCTGTTCATTCCACCCGCATATTCTCCCATTCTTTTTTCGTGCACGGCGACGAACGCACGCGCTTCTTCTCTTATATACGGAACGCGCCACTATGTCGAAACGAAAGGCGCAAGAGAAGATCAATTACTATAAAGAAAAGATTAAAATACTTCAAGATCAACACCGCAAACGGTGGGCAAGACTGATTTATTCATCGTCGTCATCAGACGAGGGTAAGTAAAATTATTTTATAATTATAGTGAAAAGTGATTAAAATGAGCCAACATAGGGAATGACCGCGAGTCATTAACTATGATAAAACACATCGGGGTTGACTGCGAGTCTCCAACGATGTTTAAAAAGCAGAACATACGTATTTCTTTAGTAGATTTACGTTACTCTGCGACACAAATATTTTCTCAAACTACCCTCAAGAGAAAATATCGTTCTAATATCCACACTAATCACTTTTTTATTGTTATAGATGAAATCGAACAAATGAAAAATTGTTCACCACTGGCTCATGACCCTATAATACCGGAACCGCAATTCGCAATCGAATCTGCACATTCCGACGATGTACCAATGCCACAACCCGTCGACGACTTATCGCCGCCGCAAGTTCTCGACGATGTATCGGCGCTCCAGCCGCTCGACGACATACCGCCGTCAGAGCCGCTTGGCGCCAAACCGGCGCCAGAATCAAGCACTGAGCCTGAACTTGATCCGGACATGGTACTAGCTCTAGGTGAATCGACAGACGATGCCCCAGAGTTCGGTGATAAAATACATGACAACCTTTCAAAGCTGTGGCTACCGCTTTTGAAGAAAGGATTGATAAAAGAAACTAGAGAAAAACTCCATAAGGAGTATCTCGTTCCTGATAATTGTCGCTTGATGCAAGCAACCAAATTGAATGTGGAAATATCAGCTGCCGTACCCGACATGGTTCGAAACCGGGACAAGACTCTAACGGCTTCTCAGCAACAGCTGGGCTACGGAATTTCGGCTATTAACCGGGCCATGGACATTCTCTTGAAAGGCGCCGATTCCGACAAAACACAAGCTATAAAACATCTTAGCAACAGTTGTCGGATATTGTGTGACCTTCATGCGTCATCTACTCAGAGCCGCATAAAACTTATCACACCTAGCTTGGACAAAACGTTCTTACAGGTAATACAGGACGCTGAGCGTGACGAAACATTATTCGGCAATAAATTGCCCGAAAAAATAAAGGCCGCGAAGACCATAGAAAAACAAGGCCTTCAAATTAAGAAAGTAACCCCCAAGAACGTTACTCCAGCCCAGCCGTCAACTAGCCGTGCGTCCTACTCGGGAAACTGGTCAGCGCCCCCTCGTTACACACAGAACAGGGGGGGGGCGGAGGAACCCCCGAGGCAGGACCACCGGGAACTACCCTCGCCGGACGTTTCCGGCAGCACAACAGGCCAAGACCTCCACGACAACGAAGACACGTGCCCAGGCACCGTGAACCAGGTACACGCCGGCCGAATATCGAATTATTATGATTGTTGGTTAAAAATAACGTCAAACAATGTCATTTTAGATTGGGTCAGATATGGCTTTTCGATCCCATTTACTACAGAAGTTAAACAAACATCTGTTCCGATAAATACCTTTTCACAAAGTGAAGTAGCCGATATGCAAGTAGCTATACAAAAGTTAAAGGATTTAGGAGCCATATCCGAGTGTGCCCCGATTAAAACACAGTTTATATCTAAGGTCTTTCTTGCACCAAAGCTAAATGGCGGAAAGCGCTTTATTTTAAATTTAAAAAGCCTTAACAAATTTATTGCACCTGGCCATTTCAAGATGGAGGACCATCGCACAGCCTCAAAACTCATACCTAAAAATGGCTATTTAGCCACAATAGACTTAAAGGAAGCATATTTCCTTATACCTATTAAGGAATGTGACCGGAAATATTTACGATTTCAATTTGATAACCTGACATACGAGTTTAAGGCTATGCCATATGGCCTCTCTGTTGCCCCTAGAGTATTTACCAAGATAATGAAAGAAGTTATATCTAACTTAAGATCTAGAGGCTTCAAATCGGTAATTTACTTAGATGATATATTGTGTATTGGAGATACTTTCCAAGAATGCCTTCAAAATGTAAAAGAAACTCTAAAATTATTACTATGTTTGGGGTTTGTTGTCAACGAAGACAAAAGCTCGCTACAACCAAAGCAAAATTGCAAATTCTTGGGATTTATTTTTAACACTCGGAACTTGACTCTAGCTTTACCTGACGATAATCAAAATAAAATTGCACAGTTAGCTCAAAAATTTCTAAGACTTCCTAGATGCACTATTCGTGACTTCGCACAACTTATCGGCACCTTAGTTTCAGGTTGCCCCGCCGTAAAATACGGCTGGTTATACACAAAATCATTATAGAAACAGAAATATATTGAACTATTAAAAAATCAAGACAATTACGAAGCTAAAATGCAACCTTCGGAGGTTATACTTGAAGATTTAAACTGGTGGTTAAATAGTGCTTTCACTTCAAATAACCCAATGAGATATTCCTATTTCCAATTGGAAATCTACAGTGATGCTTCTAATGTAGGTTGGGGAGCTGTTAGCGGACAAAATAAAGTAAACGGTTCATGGAAATCTACAGAAAAGGAATCTCACATAAATTATTTAGAGTTACTGGCTGTTTTCCTAGGGTTAAAGTGCTTTGCAAAAAATATGACTGATTGTGCAATTTTATTACGCGTTGATAATGCAACTGCTATAAGCTACGTAAATCGCATGGGAAGTATACAGTTTCCGCACTTAAATCATCTAGCTCGTTCGATTTGGCAGTGGTGCGAGGAGCGAAACATATGGATATATGCCTCTTACGTCAACACTAAAGAAAACATCGCTGACGCAGAGTCCAGGAAAATAATCAATCCTGACACGGAATGGGAATTATCAGCTAAAGCCTTTGATTTAGTGATACACCGGTTCGGACGACCCGTAATAGATTTGTTCGCTTCTCGTGCCAATGCCAAATGTTCACAGTTCATATCATGGAAACCTGATCCCGATGCGCTATCTGTTGATGCATTTACTATAAACTGGCGTACAAAGTATTTTTACGCTTTTCCACCATTTTCATTAATATTAAAATGTCTGAGGAAAATCATTGATGATCAAGCACATGGAATCTTAGTGTTCACTTATTGGCCGTCACAGCCATGGTTCCCATTACTGCAAAGCTTACTTAAATCGGAAATAATGTTTCTTAATCCGGATAAAAATCTTCTCCATTCCCATTTCAGGGACTCTCATCCCCTCCACAAAGGACTTACCCTGGGTGTCGCGAGGCTCTGCGGCAGTCTTTCAGTAGAAGAGGCTCACCACCAGAAGCAATGACTCTTATGCTAAGATCGCTTTCTGATAGCACAATAAGGCAATACGATGTCACGTATAAGCTATGGTGGCAATTTTGCAGCAAATATGCCATTGACACCTATACTCCATCAATAACAACAGTTCTTTCCTTTTTATCCGATCAATTCAGTAAAAATTGTGCTTATGGTACGCTCAACAGCCATCGCTCGGCCTTATCCTTGTTGTTGGGGAACAATATTGGTTCAGATGTTTGTGTAAAACGCCTGCTCAGAGGAGCCTACAAACAAAAACCATCTGCACCCAAGTACAATCATACTTGGGATCCACAGATCGTTTTGAACCATATTTCACATTGGTATCCCAATACAAGTTTAAGCCTTGAAAAAATTACCAAAAAATTAGCTACTTTACTAGCCATATGCACGGCTCATAGAGTTCAGACGTTAGCCCTCATAAAAATGGAAAACATCATAACCTCCCACGACGGTATCAAAATCGGCATCACAGATATTATAAAAACATCCGCCGCCGGGCGCGAACAGCCCGTGCTTTTCCTACCATTCTTTAAGGAAAACTTAACTATGTGTCCCGCTACAGCTCTCAAAGATTATATTTTTGTGACAAAAAATAAGAGAGCCGCCAGCGTGGGCAACCTCTTGCTGACGTATAAACCGCCTCACAGAGCCGCCAGTTCCCAGAGTATCAGTAGGTGGATAAAGGATGTGTTGTCGGCGAGCGGAATAGACGTCGCGGTGTTTAGCGCACACAGCGCCCGCCACGCCGCCACGTCGGCCGCGCGCCGCGCCCAAGTCGGCGTCGACACGATCCGCCGCACGGCGGGTTGGACCGCGGCATCTACTTCGTTTGCCCGTTTTTACAACAGGCCTTTATCGGAAGACGGAGATTTTGCTAGATCCGTGTGCTTACCTAGTGCCACAGGCAACATCCCGTCACAGGCTATGTTGTCTCTGTCTAGTGATGATTCCTAGATAAGTTAATAACATTATGTCTATCAGATTACTCCATCGAATACTCGATTGAACTTGTATAATAATTTAAATTGAGGAAAGTGTTCCTCGCTCATACGTTAATGATTAATGGGACAAGTAATTGATGTTGATTTATATACTTACATATTTCATTGTTGAATAAAAAATGAACGTAATATAAATCTGCAGTTTCAATCCACCAAAAGCAAAACTTAATAACTCTAAACATCTACCTGGTTATGTTATTATATCTGAAGAATGAAACGACGAAATATAATAGATGATCAAACGAACTTCTCAAGCGAAGTTCGATCATTATTATATGAGTCGTTTCATTCGAAGATATAAGATCCCACCCACCCAAGTATAACCCTTAATCTAAGTTTTGCATTTTCTCTGAAGATAATGAGAGAATATGCGGGTGGAATGAACAGGAAAGGTAGGGTGAACGAATGAATGAATGAACAAAAATCATTTTAGTCAATTCAATGTCTCTTAAATATCGTGCATAGTCGCCTGTAGGTTTAAAGGACTACCTGGTTATGTTATTATATCTTCGAATGAAACGACTCATATAATAATGATCGAACTTCGCTTGAGAAGTTCGTTTGATCATCTATTATACAGTAACTAATCCATGACAGTAATCTAACATTAAGTGAGAACTAACATACCTAACAGATACAGTTTAAATAATTCGTATCAGTAATATTAGGCTTTATAACAAAGTTAAGGTTTCCCTTCATTCGTAATGTAACATTTCTTGCAAATTCATTTCGCAGATAACTTTTTACTAATGTTGTTTAATAGTTTCGCAACCACCAAAGAATTGTATAATAAATACCAACAGTACCAACACAGATAATTATTAGCATTCGAAATAACGAATCTAACTTTATCAATCTACAATAGTGTCCTCATGAATTCGGAAAATAATACCATAAGTTGAACAAATGGACAAGGTGATAGAGGAAAACATTGAATTTATTTCATACATTTACAGGACTTTACTTTATTCTAAATGTCAAAAAGATTAATCAGTACATCATACACGGGTCATTGTGGTTCGAATTGGTTCCTCTATTTATAGTTTGTGCGGAAAGAGAAGAATATCGGTAGACGAGGGAATTAATATTATAATTTTTACATGACAATATACCAGGATGCATAAATAAGCCTACACGAAAAGACGAAAATTACTATTAGCTCTATGGTGTTTGGCAAGGCTTATTAAGTGTTCTCAGCATGGTGACAGCAGTAAGAATAAATTTGTCACCACCCCAACTTTTCCCTGGGCACTGAAGTAACTAATGGATTTAAGTGTTATTGACCATTCATTTATTTAAGATTGATGACGAGCAGCACCGTCATCATAATCAGAGATCGGACAAATGTGCGTCATTGTTCGCAATAATATGGATAAGACACCAAAGTTGATTAATTGAATCATTATAATTTCTTGAAATTTGATTTCGAAGCTCTAAGGTGACTTTTTACAATGGTTTTCATAGATACCAGTGCCAAATAGGTAATTTTCTGAAAATTATTAAATGATTTATTCAATCAACTTTGGAGTCATGTCCATATTATTGCGAACAATGACGCACATTTGGCCAATCTCTGATCATAATGGACACAATAATGCGATCGCCCTTCCGATTGCCCAGCATGGCGATTATGAGCATTTACTCCTAATCCGTATACGCATAAGTAATACGAGAGGCCTATCCAGCAGTGAACTATAATAGGCAGATGATGAGATGTTCTGCAACAAATCTGTGTTGCCAGTGTAACAAAAAACATGAATTTTATTATAGCAACTCTCTCAATGATATATTTTTTAAGTTTACATAGTCATTTATATTATTAGTATGACTTCAAACGGGATATTTAACATGTAAACCATGTTAAAATTTATAAGTACACTTTTACCATGTTCCTCCGTGAATAAGGCATTTGCAAAAGTGAAATATCGGGTGCTTAATACAATTTACATGATAAATATCCCGTTTTAAGCCATAATCTCTCAATAATCCTTCACTTTCCGCACATACTGTGTTTCAAATGCTTGTTTTAGGACTAATTTTACACCAGATGATGAAAGTAATAGTTAGTTGAAATGATCACTATCCCTTTTACAAGTCACGAGAAAATAAGGACAGAGCTAACATTTACTTGACAGATACAGTTAAGTGGGAATTAAAAAAACTACCATTAACCATTTAACTGTCGCGTGAATTTTTCATCGTCTGTGCCCGCATCGCCACCAATACAAAATTAGACCAGGCAGAACAGGCCAGCTACGGCTAACACCGAAGTTTGTAAATTTCTGGGTTATGTCTCTGCCATTCCAACGAAGGCGTCATTACAGTTTGCATTTGAATAGGATTCTTTTTTACATCATAATAACCAAATCAGAACTATGTTTTATTTATCAGACTGGCGAGGTGAAGCGAGCTGGATATTGATTGTCTGATATATCGGACTACGGCGGTTAAAAGGTTAAAGTGAAAAATATATTCAGAAAAGTTAGATCCCCTAATAAGTGTGATATGTGATGAAATTATGAGTTTTCTTCATAACTTGACAACTAATATATCTGAAAATAATATGTTCGTTTTAATTTCCATTCAATTCCCAGCATTATGTAAACGTGATCAAAATAAATGTACTGTTGTTTAATAAATTATCCGATGTCAAGCTTCAACTTTGTCATTGTATCATTCTTCATTTTAGGTAAAATCGTGAACTTTAAAAAAATCATTTTTTAGAACGATTTCCTTTTATTCGTACATAATGTATTGGCCCGATTCTCACTTGGCTTGTTGCACTCGTAGATTTTCAATATACCTTCGTACAGTTTTTCATTTCCTCTCATTATCATTTCAGATTTTTGCTCAATTTTATATTGTTCCGATCTCATAATAATTACAACCGAGAGGACTACTGAGATATACTGAGATGCATCGAATTATGCATTATGGTTATTTTAATTCAACGTTTTACTTGTAATAGTTGGAATCTTAAGTGTGTCCTACTAGATTTACTAGAATACAATTCGCGCTAGTATAGATTCCACCTATTTCTAGATCTGTTATGCCTTAAAGACCTATAATCGATGCTAACAAAATCATAGTGAACCTGTATAAACATCGAATATTGCATGAAGCATAGTCGTCATTCGATCGCGTGAACCTTATTAAAGACGTAGCGCAGTTTGTCACACAACGTGCTCCGCTTCTGGTAGTTCGGCAACTCGAGGAGGTTGAAGCAAGTAGAGTATGTCAGCAGACGATTCAGCGGATTTGCCTAATGCTAATAATGCCATTCACATTTTGTTTGTCTCTTATTATACAGCTGATGCATAATTAGCGGTAGCATAGGTTTCACCTGTTTCTAGTTCTGTTATGATTTAAAGACATATCCTGGTCATAAAATAATAGTGAATCTATGTAAATAACATGGAGTATTGCAAACGCATATTGGCAGTTTGATCGCGTAAACCTTTTTAAATACTTAATCCCTCGTATGCTTAGACACGGATCCGTGCGTGGGAATTTCAATTTATTGTTTTAAGTGTCAAGGTCACTTTTTCAGTAACCTAACTTGACAGGCCGCATACGAGGGGTTAAGACAGTTCAAACCCGGTGTTGCTATTGACTGCGTAGCGTAGTTTGTCGCGCAGCGTACTCCGCTTCTGGTAGTTGGGCAACTTGAGGAGGTTGAAGCAAGTAGAGTATGTCAGCAGACGGTTCAGCGGGTCTTTGCCTAATGCTCATCATGCCATTCACATTTTGTTTGTCTCTTATTATACAACTGATGCATAATTAATTAAATAGCGGTAGCATAGGTTTCACCTGTTTCTAGTTCTGTTATGATTTAAAGACCTATCCATGTCATAAAATCATAGTGAATCTATGTAAATAACATGGAGTATTGCAAACGCATATTGGCAGTTTGATCGCGTAAACCTTTTTAAATACTTAAGACAGTTCAAACCCGGTGTTGCTATTGACTGCGTAGCGTAGTTTGTCGCGCAGCGTACTCCGCGTCTGGTAGTTGGGCAGTTTGAGGAGGTTGAAGCAAGTAGAATATGTCAGCAGACGATTCAGCGGGTCTTTGTCTAATGCTAATCATGCCATTCACATTTTGTTTGTCTCTTATTATACAGCTGATGCATAAATAGCGGTAGCATAGGTTTCACCTGTTTCTAGTCCTGTTATGATTTAAAGACCTATCCTGGTCATAAAATCATAGTGAATCTATGTAACAAACATGGACTATTGCATGACGCATCGGCCGTTTGATCGCGTGAACCTTTTTAAAGACTTAAGACAGTTCAAACCCGGTGTTGCTATTAACAGCGTAGCGTAGTTTGTCGCGCAGCGTACTCCGCTTCTGGTAATTCGGCAACTTGAGGAGGTTGAAGCAAGTAGAGTATGTCAGCAGACGGTTCAGCGGGTCTTTGCCGAATGCTAATCATGCCATTCACATTTTGTTTGTCTCTTACAACTGATGCCTAAATAGCGGTAGCATAGGTTTCACCTGTTTCTAGTCCTGTTATGATTTAAAGACCTATCCTGGTCATAAAATCATAGTGAATCTATGTAACAAACATGGACTATTGCATGACGCATCGGCCGTTTGATCGCGTGAATCTTTTTAAAGACTTAAGACAGTTCAAACCCGGTGTTACTGTTAACAGCGTAGCGTAGTTTGTCGCGCAGCGTACTCCGCTTCTGGTAGTTGGGCAGCTTGAGGAGGTTGAAGCAAGTAGAGTATGTCAGCAGACGATTCAGCGGGTCTTTGTCTAATGCTAATCATGCCATTCACATTTTGTTTGTCTCTTATTATACAGCTGATGCATAAATAGCGGTAGCATAGGTTTCACCTATTTCTAGTTCTGTTATGATTTAAAGACCTATCCTGGTCATAAAATCATAGTGAATCTATGTAAATAACATGGGGTATTGCATACGCATATTGGCAGTTTGATCGCATGAACCTTTTTAAAGACTTAAGACAGTTCAAACCCGGTGTTACTGTTAACAGCGTAGCGTAGTTTGTCGCGCAGCGTACTCCGCTTCTGGTAGTTCGGCCACTCGAGGAGGTTGAAGCAAGTAGAGTATGTCAGCAGACGATCCAGCGGATCTGCCTAATGCTAATCATGCCATTCACATTTTGTTTGTTTCTTATTATACAACTGATGCATAAATAGCGGTAGCATAGGTTTCACCTGTTTCTAGTCCTGTTATGATTTAAACTTTAAAGACCTATCCAAGTCATAAAATCATAGTGAATCTATGTAAATAACATGGAGTATTGCATACGCATATTGGCAATTTGATCGCGTGAACCTTTTTAAAGACTTAAGATAGTTCAAACCCGGTGTTACTGTTAACAGCGTAGCGTAGTTTGTCGCGCAGCGTACTCCGCTTCTGGTAGTTAGGCAACTTGAGGAGGTTGAACTAAGTAGAGTAAGTCGGCAGACGATCCAGCGGATCTGTCTAATGCTAATCATGCCATTCACATTTTGTTTGTCTCTTATTATACAACTGATGCATAAATCGCGGTAGCATAGGTTTCACCTGTTTTTAGTTCTGTTATGATTTAAATACCTATCCAGGTCATAAAATCATAGTGAATCTATGTAACAAACATGGAGTATTGCATGACGCATCGGTCGTTTGATCGCGTGAACCTTTTTAAAGACTTAAGACAGTTCAAACCCGGTGTTACTGTTAACAGCGTAGCGTAGTTTGTCGCGCAGCGTACTCCGCTTCTGGTAGTTCGGCAATTTGAGGAGGTTGAAGCAAGTGGAGGAAGTCGGCAGACGGTTCAAAGGGTCCTTCTTGCGGATCGTGAAGAAACCGCGGATCACGCTGCCTGTGGGAGATATTTAAAATTAGAAGCGAAATATTTGGGTTGCTGTGAAATTGGATTAACAGTACCGCTGCCATTAAAAAATCCTAAATTTATACGAAGCGTCAACATTAAGGTAAAAATAGAAGACCAGCCACCAGAAGGAGCTACCTAGGCGTTAGGTCCAAATAGCTGAACATAAAATACCAAAATTCTATTGTATTTGGAAGTTTATTGATTTTGTAATGGATTACGAATAGAAAACGGTCGCGGAACTGAAAATTGAGCTCTAAAACAGGGGCACAGTCACTGGTACGAAAGAAAATTACAAGAACTTCGTAAATTTTATGGAAATTGACTTGGAACTGTTTTTATTTATTTTAGAAAATAATATTGCTAAATAATAGAATAAATAACCCTAAGAATATATTGAAAATTAAATACGCGTATTTATTTGGTTGGACCTTACGCACAGTGCTGCCATCTCAATCTCACCGCCCCATAGTGGTAGAAAATGTATCAAAAGCCCGCATTCCTTACCTATAGTGTCTCCCGTGTCCTCGTCATCCCCGACTTCAACGCATCGGATCGAGAAGGGCGGCTTCAGATGTGCAAACCCGAGAACCGGCGGTTTCGAACACGACGTCACGAACTGAAACAGATATGTTTATGTCAGATCTAGCGTTGAAAATTTCCGGATTTAATCCCGTTTCTTACCAAACAGATCGTTTTTTTTCCGGATTTTTTAGGAAAAATCAACGCGTTTACACTTTAATTTTAAACTCTAAACCAATGTGAATTAGGTCTAATTTTCACTTATACCAGGAGAACGCTATGTCACCGAGGAAAAGTCAATTGAAACAGATGGAAAGGAGTGGCAGTGACATTTCTTATTTCTGTAAGAACCCGAAAAAAAAAAAACGAAATTTTCATACATTCCCGAAAAAACATTTGATTTTTTCCGAAATTTTCAAAGCTAGTACGCACCGAATAATTGTTAGTTATAGAGTTACTTTGAGAAACATGGCGTGCTCGTTTTCCGCGAAATCGCGCTGCAGCACGTAGCACGTCCCACAGCCATCACACGACCTTGTACCGACAAGGTGACCAAAAAATAAATGCATTTCCGTCGCCGGTGAGGTTTTTGGACACAGAATAAGAGTGACCAGTATTTTAAATGATTTCAAAATGTTGTCGACTCTTCTGAAACTTCCAAAAACCTTCTAGGAGCTGTGTTCCAAAACTCCACAGGCAATGGCACTTAATTTTTTTGTAACCTTGTATTTTTCCTTTAGCAGCTAACATATCTGGCTACCAAATGAGAAATATGGTTTCCCGCCTGGTAGCCAGCTATGAAATGAGAATAACTGTCCCATCTTGTAGCCAGATTAGGTACAAACCTGTTTACAAATCGGTCATGATAAGTCCCGATTTAAAACCACTTACCTATTGGGATTTTATTCCCATTGCGAAGCTGGTTGGTGGCTACCAAACGGTACTAAAGGGTATTTTTTTGAGTTACTTTGAGGAACATAGTAATATTCTCTACGTTACGTACTGTGTTGCTGAGCCGAGTACTTTCTAGGTTGCTAAAGAAAAACCTCGAAGACTAACCCGCCTTAGTCTTCTAACCTAACCTATCCGAGTCGGATCTGCCACGGAAGGTTTTACTGCTAGTTACTTTGAGGAACATGGCGCGCTCGTTTTCCGTGAAGTCGCGCTGCAGTACGTCCCACAGCCAGCAGACGACGCGGTGGGAATCGTGAAAGCCGCCGTAGTACTGCTAGTTACTTTGAGCCGTAGTACTGCTAGTTACTTTGAGGAACATGGCGCGCTCGTTTTCCGTGAAGTCGCGCTGCAGTACGTCCCACAGCCAGCAGACGACGCGGTGGGAATCGTGAAAGCCGCCGTAGTACTGCTAGTTACTTTGAGCCGTAGTACTGCTAGTTACTTTGAGGAACATGGCGCGCTCGTTTTCCGTGAAGTCGCGCTGCAGTACGTCCCACAGCCAGCAGACGACGCGGTGGGAATCGTGAAAGCCGCCGTAGTACTGCTAGTTACTTTGAGCCGTAGTACTGCTAGTTACTTTGAGGAACATGGCGCGCTCGTTTTCCGTGAAGTCGCGCTGCAGTACGTCCCACAGCCAGCAGACGACGCGGTGGGAATCGTGAAAGCCGCCGTAGTACTGCTAGTTACTTTGAGCCGTAGTACTGCTAGTTACTTTGAGGAACATGGCGCGCTCGTTTTCCGTGAAGTCGCGCTGCAGTACGTCCCACAGCCAGCAGACGACGCGGTGGGAATCGTGGAAGCCGCCGTAGTACTGCGTGTGGCGCCGCAAGTCGCGCAGGTCTAGGGGCACGTTGTCGCCGCTTATTAGCCTTTGGAGCTGAAATACAACAATAAAATCGATATGACGGCATTAAATAAAATCGTTAAGCAAAACTCACTATAAAAACTGTCACTACTCTTTAGCAACCTCTTATCTCTGTATTAAATCAAAACTGAGATAAGAGCTTTATTTCAAGTAGGTATTTGTTACTTAATGAGTTATGCTTGTCAACTGACGAAATAAAATAAAAATGAAATAGGGTGGTCCGAATTTTTACAATTTTGTGCGGAGTTTGAGACAAGAAAGGTGCTCTTTGCCCTCCCTATTGCCATTTATGAGGACACCCTCTTATTTAATTATTTGACATGTAAAACACGTTTCACACTGTTCACAATTTTTAAACAATAAATAGAGGTCGCTACTATCATACCAATTTTAAGACTACAAAATTATAAGGACCACCCTAATATGAAAGCATGATAGTATTTTACACAATCGTGTAATAGTATAGAGCTTTTCAGTCAAATACTGTGTTTAAGCCACGAAGCTTGCTGAGAGGCCTAAGTAAGGTACGAGATTGAAAAGCTTGATTGATTATAACACTATGGTGTACAATATTTTTTCTACGAGTCAGTAAATATAAGTAACAAAATATAAATAATGAAATAAATACGCTGAAACGAAGTGCAGATCTTGACGTGATCGCTCGTTGATGTCTTTTTAGTTTGAACGCGTTTTGTCAAATTTGTTACAGTTTGTATAATGAGTTCAATATAGTTGAGTTGAGAACTCGATGTAAATAATATATATGATTATAATTTTGTATGCGTAATCTTAATTCAAACATTACAGTCGACGAGTAGAAAAAAACTATTTATGATCGCCTCGAAGTCTTTTTATTTTTATTTAAAATAATGAACACTTACCTCAGGAGTAGAAAAAAGGGACAGCCATTCTGGGTTTATAATTGTCCTAAAACCTTTGATGAAAGCGTTGGTCTGGTCTTTTATTTGCGTGTGCATTCGGAAATGGGCCATCAAATGTATGTAATTAATCCTGTAACAATAAATACTTATTAGCTAGGGTATCCGCTAAGGTTGAATGTTTCGGTTCTATGTATGAATAATCACATAACATTATTTTGCTGTACAAACACCAGATAAATAATTTATTTTCCAATAAATGTCATATATCTTGTATTGTATTCGTTGTAAAGTTTGAATACACATTTTCACACAAACAAAAGTTCTCATGACATTTTTCGTTACTTTTACACAATTTTAATTTTAAAACAAATTTAATTGAACACCTTATTATCAACGGGGAATTTTTTTTATTAATATTTTGGTTGCTTGTGGCCAAGATAATATACGCTTCTGATATTTTTTCTCGTCCCTCATTGCCATGGACGCATGCGTATTTACTGTTTACGTATAAAAAAAAGACTTAATACAATTTTAACTATGTGATACTAGTGACTGCCCTGGACAATAGTACAATATTTAGTAAAACGTGTTAATCTAGTAACTGGAGTTCGAGGCCAAAAAGTCTACGAAAATATTGCCACAAAAATGAAATGTTCTTACAATAGTAAATCCTTATTTTCTAAAAACAGACGTTGAGATATATGTTATTTATTGGTAATTTTATTTCTTTAATTTATAGAAACAATATTATTTACTTATTTTCACGTAAATATAAGATATTTTAATAAAAACTTAATTAACCGCAATTATTAGTAACAAAGTTGGTATTGCGCTGGTATCACCTCAGGTGTTAATAACATTTGGTACAGCAATTTAACTACACATAAATTAAAAGGTAGGTATGGTTAAATTACTAAGCAGTATAAGTACTATAGTATACTATTACTAAGCAGTTTTAACCCGTAATAAGGCAGGGGTGCCTTATTACGGGTTAAAATTATGGGAAAGAAATTTGGAAATTTAAAATGAAAGCATCTTTTGTATTTTTCTTCTTCATCACTTATCCTCCTGAGTCCTCGGTAAAAATCGAGTACACTCCCATAAAAGCCGAGAGGCCTTTATGACGCCCAAATGATTTGTAAAAGAAATGCTTAAAATATACCTCTAATAGACAAACTCATTTTAAACCTTAAAATAAGCGACAGTAAATTCAGGACTCAACACTGATGGTGTTATAAAGGACTCTCGGCTTTTATGGGAGTGTATTCGATTTTTACCCAGGACTCAGGAGGATAAGTGATGAAGAAGACAAATAAAAAATAAAATACAAAAATGCTTTCATTTTACATTTCCAAAATTTTTTCCCATAATTTTAACCCGTAATAAGTAGAGAGCGGATTTCAGGTAGCGATTTAAAGATTAATATGGATATGACTGACATAAATTTATTATTATTTCTACACACAAAAAAAATATTGGGACCATAAAAGTAAAACTATTTATCGATGCTTTTGCTATCGCTATCGAATATTAGGCAAAATTTATGATGGTTATAAATTAATTAATAATAAAAAAAAATGTTTAGTAAATTTTTAATATTGTTTTTACTTATTTAAGGTCTTCTCCTTTAATATTTGTTCTGCCTATTGAAAAGTAAAAACTTTTCTTACGACCCAAGAAAACAAAAATGAAAATAATGTCAAAAAGAAAAAATAATAAAAAAAATCTGTAATAGTTATTTATTACTTTTCACGTCAATCATATTTGATGCAATGATGCAAAGTTTATGCAATTTGGCTATGTTTAAAATTGCTGGAATAATGAAACATAAAGCATTAAAATTCCTTCAACACAGAACGAACAATGAGTTCTTTTTTCATGAAAAGGTAAGACGTAGTAGAAGAAGCCTCACTCATCCATAAGAGTTTTGGTGTTATAAAATAGGCCCTCGCTACTTATGAATTTCTTATTTTAGATGGCAATTTGCAAACAATGACTTTTTTAACAGGAATTGCGAAGAAATTTTTGTATAAACTGTTTTTACAATCGTCTGTGGACGGTAAACATAACGAATGAAGATGTATTTTTCGCTGGCGTGTGCTTAAAATACAATGTAAGTGAGTACCATTATTGCATTGACTTCGTTTGTGAGGAAGAACTAATAAACAACCTCGAATTAAATGAATTGATCTGTGAGCATTGTGGAAACTAATTATTTTCATTTTTGTTTTCTTTGGGTCTTAACAAAAGTTTTTACTGTTCAAGCAATATTAAAAAAAGAAGATCTTAAATAAATACAATATTTTAAAAATTACTAAGCATTTTTTTTATTTATTATTTATTTATTTATAGCCATCATAAATTTATTCACAAAAGCATCAATAAATAGTTTTACTTTTATGGCCCCAAAACACTTTTTGTGTGTAGAAATAATAATAAATTTATGACAGTCATATCCATATTATTCTTTAAATCGCTACATGAAATCCGCTCTCTAGTAATAAGGCACCCCTGCCTTATTACGGGTTAAAACTACTTAGTAATAGTATAGTATAGTACTTATACTGCTTAGTAATTTAACCATACCTACTGTCTTAACAAATAATATATGGCACGCTGTCGTATGTGTTCACTGGTAATTCAACTTCTTTTTAAAATAGGCTTTGAATTTAAACGTTGGCTCTTAACATTTTAAGTTCTTTACAAGAAAATTTTGTCATATCAATGTTAGGTAAGAGAAAAGAAAAGTTTTTAGGTATTTACGTGTTTTTAAGAAAATCCTAGTTGTGACAGCCATATTAAACAAAAAGGCGTACAAAAATTACACAGGTAGGTATATGATGTTTTTATTAGGAATTATTTTAAATAAATAAATTAAATAACAAAAAGGTTGTGGAAACCTGAAAACTTTATTTGACAATGACATAAGAGACTTTGACGGCTTTGACAATAACGCATCTGTCGTAGTTTTGTTGGCCTCGAACTCCAATTACTAGATTAGAAAGTTTCTTGTTTTACTTCTTCACCACCTGGGGCCTATTTCTCGAAAGCTTGTAAGTTGTTTTACAAGCGGAAGTCCGTATCTAATTAATAGCGTTAAAAAGAGACTTCCACTTGTATTACAAGTTACAAGCGTTCGAGAAATGGGTCCCTAGGCGACGGAGCAGAATAACATAAAATATTCATCCGCAGTCTTAGTGATGTGCTTACTTGTTTTCATTGGTGACAGGAATGGCCTTCCCGCCAGGGACCAGCTCATGAGTGACGATTTCACCTAATCGCTCCTCGTCCACGGAAAACGTCAGCTCTAATGTGGAAATGTCGCCCTGGAAATATTGCATTTCAGTAATTTCATTCAACACATGCCGTGTAATGACGGCAATAAGAATACATTTGTTACCCCCCTAATCCTTCCCGTGGGCGTCGTAAAAGTAGACTAAGGTATTGAAGTGTCACTGAGCATTCATTTAGTTATTGAAGATTGATTATGGGTTGCAGCATAATCATAGTTAACACGCATAGGTAAACGTAATAGGTAATGAAAATAGGAGAAGTCTATGTCCGGAAGTACTACTGATATATACCAAACCACCAGTTATCGGTAAATCGATCGATAAATTATTCAGTAAGGGAGTTTTTTATCAGCCTGTCAAACGTCGTTAGAAGACCGATCTTAAAAACTATACGTTGGTTTTATGAACTATATAAAGTTAGTATTTTGAGACAGCAATTGTAAATATTTCGATGCAAAAGATGAGGATAAGAAAGTGTTTAGTCTTGAAATTAACTAGGAGATGGTTATGATGTTATGGAACTCGATTAGGTTTTTTATCAGGCGTGATTTACATTTAACTCTGCTATGGAATGAACTCCGTTTGAGGTTTTCTCGAGTAAAATTTTAGTAAAAATAAACCTACCTACACTTATAAATAATCATACCTGGAAGTGTTTGATGTAAGTGAGACTGCGATACAAGTCTCTATCGAGAGACGGTAACTCGTCTATCCAGCTGTATAGGGCTTGATTGGTCTGTCCCAAAACTTGGCTTAGGAAAAACGATGCGAATGGAACGTCTACCACAATGCCCTGGAAGAAAGCAACAGTTTTATTATAAATCATCATGTCACAGTATAGAAATTAGAAATGTTAATAATGGATGAAAACCTAGCCTAGGTAGGACAAAAAATCATCACATGAACATTGAAACTGAGTTGCAGGAACAATCCACTCAAACTAATAGATTAATCAGGAAAAAAATATGTCTATAGTTTGTCAAGTAAGTAAGATATAAGTAAGATATTCTGTGGGGTGTGGATGTATCTCGTTCTCTTGGCGAAGACTGTCGTGATGCTCGATGACTCAGCTACCGCGGCTACCTCGGCTCAGGGACTTTATTTAGGGAAATGTTTAAATAAAAACACTTGTTTACAATTACAACATTACAGTAGGTTAAGTGTTAGTTGGTTAGTGAGCGCGTGATTAGCGCTTGATAAAGTGAGCGTGAATGCGTGAGTGAATTGAGCCCTCGCGGATCGCGTGTATATATATTAGTTATCCCCACTCCGCGATAATCCGCGAGCGCCCAAAGTCGCGGGCATCTTAAGCCGCGTGCGCTCTGGGTGTTATAGCGTATAGTGTGATAGTATTTATTTAAATGAATTACATGAAATATACAATGGACAAATATTGTACAAAAAGTAAAGGAATGGGATTAATTTAATTGGGGAACAATCAATCTTATATCTAGTTAAAGTCTTAGGCTTAAGAATTACATACTAAGACAGATATTTATTTACATAGTATGAGCTATAAATGACATAAGACAGATGTTTATTTACATATTATAAGCTATATGCGACAATTCTCCCCCACGTGCGTCAGCACCGTCGTTGAACGGAGAGCATATAGGGATCAATCTGGAGACTGGGCGGCGGACTTCACCTGCGCGGGTGCGTACAATGGCTACTCTTACATGGCCATCAGGGCCGGGAAAGAGTTGTGCGATTTCGCCTCTAGGCCATGTACCTCGTGGCATTGAACCGTCTGCTATTATTACTATGTCGCCTGTGTGTAGCTTTTGACTTTTCTGGTGTGCGCTGGATCGTGGGAGTAAACTCGGTCGGTATTCTTTCTGTCAGCGTTTCCAAAAGTGGTCGGCGAGAGATTGCGCAGTCTTCCAAGAAGATAGGGATAAATTGCTGTCTGTAAACACTCCCAGCGGTGACATGGCGCTTGATCGTCCAAGAAGGAAGTGATTCGGAGTCAGGGCCTCGTCTTCGAGATCGGGATTCACTGGTGTGAGTGGTCGCGAATTAATTATGTGTTCGGCTTCTAGCAACAAAGTGTGCAGGACTTCCTCATGGGGCGCTTGTTCTTTGAGGGTTGTTTTCAGAGCTGACTTGACACTGCCGACGAGACGTTCCCAAGCACCGCCGGCGGAAGGGTTGCCTGGCGGAATCTTCTTCCACATTATGGATTTCTTGATTAAGAATGGCCTCATGGATTCGGGTAGAGTCACCTTTGCTTCGGCGATTTCTCGTTCTGCTCCGTAGAAATTGGTGGCGTTGTCAGAGTAGAGAACGGTGGGTGTACCACGCCGTGCCATCATTCTTCGTAATGAGAATATCATAGAGGATGCCGAAAGAGAGGCGGCAAGCTCTAAATGGACGGCTCTGGTGGTAAGACACGTGTACAGGACGCCCCATCTTTTCTCTCTACGGCGACCTATTGTGATGTGCATACGTCGCACTCCAGCGGGCAGTTTGGTGGCATGTCAAAATAATAGATAAGGTTCACAAATACATCAATTCATTTTCAAATAAGCAGAAGTATTTGTACTTAGTATTTGGTACCTAGTATTTATAATGTACAATTCTAAATATATTAGAAACTAAAGTAGTACGTTAGTAACGTATTATTTTTTAGTATTCATTCAATTTTAATTAAAAATACAATTGACTAGTATGTAAAATATTATAATTTACTTAAGTAGATATGTTATGCGAATATTATTATTAATATTTTTTCTAAATTGCCGGCGGTCAACGATCAATGAAGTGTGTTTTGGTTAACATTATTTGTAGTCTCAACCTCTTCGTTTTGAATTAGACTATTTATCATTTTTAGTGTCGATTCCCCGGATTCGATTTTAGGACAATTTGTAATTTCAGATATACTTGTTTTCCTTTAGGGTTCAGGCGTACTTTTGACAATTTGTTCATAATCTTATTTATTACATTAAAGGAAGACTGCATTGGCAAATTCGAATTTTGCTAAAATCGTATGTTATTTTTTATCTCGGAGAAATGTGTAATTGTGTATTATGAATAAACTTCACTTCCTCTTCTACTCAGGCTATAGCGAATACACGTTTTGCTTCTTTTCAACGAATTCAAATAAACTGTTACAAATAATAAATACATTTTAATACTCGTAAGTTAAGATTTTTTTGTAAACCTTACGTTGCCACGAAACTGCCCGCTAGAGTGCGACGTATGGTGATGTGCATAGGTCCGAAGAGGTCTACCGCTGCTGCGGTAAACGGCGGTTGATTCGCTTGGAGCCTTTCTGGTGGTAAGTCGCCTACAGGAACCTTGAGAGTAGTTCCCTTATAGGTCCGACACCATTGGCATTTATTCGTTAAGTAACGAATACTACCGCGCAGTCCGATAATATAATAATTCTGCTTTAATTCGTTGATCACAGTCGCGTGGTTGCCATGATTGTACAGAACGTGATAATGATGAATCAGGAGCTTCGTGAAGCCTTCTTTGGCGTGCAAGACGGGTACGTGGACTTGCTTGTCAATTCTAGCATCGAGTATAAGAACTCCATTCTTGTCTAGTTTAACTGCAATTTTGTGTAATGTCGACCTTCTTGGTAGTGCGCGCCCAGCCTCCAGCAACTTGATTTCCTCAGCGTAGGATTCTTGTTGACTTCGTCGTATTAACAAGATTTCGGCCAAGTTCAAATGCCCCTTGTTCATTTCTGTTTCTATTTTCTTGCATAGCGGTTTGGCTTTAAAAGCCTCGGCGGCAATCAGAACTCTAGCCGTCGCTCGGACTAACTTTGAAAATTTAGAGAACCTATTTACGACTGGTAAATAATCGAACTTATCTTTTTTACTCGCGACGCCCGTACATATAGTTTTAATCGCGCGTTCCTCTCCGGTAACGTCCGTACCGGCGAGTGTTTTTTCGACCGGCCACTTAGCTGCTTCTTGACGTATAAACTCGGGCCCGATGAACCATCGGTGATTTGTTCCGAATTGCGCGGAAACGCCTCGAGTCGCGTCGTCGGCTACGTTTAACGCACTCGGCACCCATCGCCAGTCGGCGGGAGTGGTTGTGCTTTCAATTTCCGCTATTCTATGGGCTACGAACGTTTTATACCTACGCGGGTCTGACCTGATCCATGTTAACGCGGTTTTCGAATCGGCCCAAAAATACCTATTCTTTATAACGTAATCCGATTCCTTGACTATTGTTTCGGCTAACCTGGTCGCGAGTACGCAGCTTTGTAGTTCCATTCGTGGCACGCTAATTACTCTCAGCGGTGCGACTCGTGCTTTCGCTGCTACGAGCGCTGAAGTACGTAGTCCCTCTGGACTGGTACTTACTATATATATAGCTGCCGCGTATATTTTTTCGCTCGCGTCGCAAAAAACATGTATATCGGCTTCTCTATTGAACGCCTGTACGTGACGCGGTATTTCTAAATATTTTAGTTGCTGTACGTTATCGACGAATGACCGCCATGCGGGTGCGAGTGAGATAGGAATAGTCGTATCCCAATCTATACCGGTTCTCCACACCTCTTGCATGAGTGCTTTACCTAGCACTGAAATTGGGCTTACGTAGCCTATCGGATCGAATATGGACATTGCACTGCTAGTAACTTGACGTTTTGTAGGTAACTTTTCTCCATTTAGGACGTCTTCGGGCGTATTGCGAAAGTTGACGTGGAATCCGAGTGTATCTCGTTTATGGTTCCATTTTAAGCCTAACGTTCTTTCGCTTTCGCTCCCCCCGATAATTGACGTTTCTTCCTTGGAGCTTACTACGTCAGAAATTACCGCAGGGTTGTTTGACGCGAACCCGCGAAGTTCGAACGACGCAAGCATGTTTAACTCGTATATTTCGTTTATAACGCGCCTAACTTCGGGGTCGTCCATGTCAAATGCTACTAACATGTCGTCCATGTATGTGTTTTTTATGGTTTTTTCCGCGGCTATCGGGTACTTGTCTTTGTGTGCGTTTGCGTTTTCGTTTTTGACGTATAGCGCCGTTGTAGGTGACGCCGCTGAACCGAATATTAATCGTTTCATTCTATATTCTTGAGGTGGGGCTGAACGGTCCTCCTCCCTCCAAACGAAACGTAACGCATCCCGATCCTGTTCCATTATTTCGATTTGCAAGAACATTTCTTTTACGTCGGCTATTACCGCGGTTTTGCCTTCTCGGAAGCGCACCATAACGCCAAAGAGTGATTCTAGTAGATCGGGCCCGGCCACCAGCGCGCTATTTAATGATCGCCCGTATGCCGTAGCCGCCGCGTCCCATACTAGCCTCATTTTTCCTCGCTGCGGATGAAACGTCGGAAAATGCGCTAAGTACCATGTTCGGGTTCCTTCGGGTGGGGGTGGCGAATCCATTTTCTCCGCGTAACCTTTCTCGAGCAGATTATTCATGTGCTTCGTATACTCGGTTTTCAGAGCTGTATCGCGATCGAGTTTTCTTTCTAGACTGTAAAGTCGTCGTAACGCGTGAGCTCTGTTATCCGGGAGAGTTTCATCATCGGTACGCCATAATAGTCCCGCCCTATATCTATTTTCACCCGGTATTTTTCGACATGTTGATTTTAATAAATCTAACGCGCGCTGGTCGGGATCGGTACGCGGTAGTTTTTTTTCTATGCCTAGTGCCTCTATGTCGAAATGCTTTTTCATAAGCTCGACGGCGAGATCGTCCGCGGTCTTAGGCCGTGCGTGGCCTATGAAATTTATTGCCGCGTCGCCTTTACGATGTGGCCCATGGAGTACCCATCCTAACTTCGTCAGACTCGCGACGGGTAGGTGAGGTTTACCGCTTAGAATTTGCCGTGTTACGATTAGATGCCAATTATCCTGTCCTATTAGGATGGTTGGAACCGCGGTGTCGTAGCATAGTTCGTCAATGACATTTGTTAGATGTTCACATTGTTCGACTAATTTTCTGGACACTTCTTGCGATCCTACACCTATTCTTCTAATAGTCAGTGCTTCTATCGTTTCTAAATGACGACTGCAGTGACCTCTGATTCCGAAACGAATTGTATACGAATCTGTGTTGCTAACGGTACCGCCTATGCCTTGAATATCGAGCGTTTCCCCCCTCTGTTGGGGGGCTATCTTGACGGCCGTTTCGTGCAGGATCAGTGACATCGCTGCACCTTCGTCTAATAGCGCATGCGTATGCGCCACGCCTGACGGACCTGATACTTCTACCGGAATAATTTTAAGATACGCCTGTGCTAATCGTATCGTATTTACGCCTCCCGGTGAGGCCTTGTTACTTTGAGCGCTAGCCGTGGTTAAACTTAAACCGTGCAATAATTTGTGGTGGCCAGCCTCGCACTGGTTTACTCCACAAGCTACGTATTTACATTTGTACGGTCTACGATGCGCGAACCCTAGACACCTAACGCATAGCCGTGCATTTTTTACGAACTCCCATCTATCGGCGACTGACGCGGTTATAAACTTCGCGCATGCGCTGACGTAATGGTTGTTGGCATTCTTGCATATGGGACACGAATCGCGCGGTACGCTGACACTGGGCGAGCTTTGTTTCGGTCTAGCCCCGCTGTTGTACTCTGGTTTCTTTTTTATTTCCCGCGGTTTTACTTGGGCTACCGTGGGATACCTCGAGCCTTTGCGTGGTGTCGCGTTATGTACTTCCGATTCAGAGTCGCTACTATTATCGCGATAAGACGGTGGCGCGTAATTTTGTCTAGATTCTCGTTTTGAGTTTTGTTCGAAAGCTACCGTATTCACGTGATTTCGCGATCTACTTTGTTTACCATGACTTACGCGTTTCGCGGCTTTGCTTATATCGTTCAAAAACTCGGAAATCGCGACTAAATCCGGTGTTTCGCTATTTGCTTGTTTATACTTTGCCCATTCGTAGCGCACAATTAATAGTACATTATTGCAGAGGCCGGGAAAGCGAATTTCGTGGATGAGTATTTTTTGTCGGACGAAGCGAAGCTGAGGCCGACAATTACATACGAATCCACGAAATTCTATTTCCGTCCGAGGCACATATAGGACTTTTCTCCAAACATGCAAGGAAATAAAACAAAATATTTTATTACAATCGATTAAGTAATTCTTCTTGCAAATTGAATAACAATTGAAAAGAAAAAATCTCTTATGATTCCCGCCTAAACTTTTTTTTAATGCATGGTCGTTCATAAAAAATAGTAACGATATCTATGGTTTCATTAAACCGTACCTACACGACCTGACACACCGAGGCGTTTGTAACTCATGATAGAACGAGACGGCCATAGATTTGATCGCCGTCTCTCGCTCTATCCAGACCAGGCGTTTGGTCGTGGCTTTAGAATTTGGCTGTATGCATTTTTTTCAAAGTCCAAAAGTAGTTTTTAAGAAGTAAAAAACAATACATTAATGGATTTTAGTACAATTTCGCGGCCGCAAAAACTGTACAATAATGAAAATCTTTTTTTTTAATTTGAGCTGGTACATAAGAAGGTACTTCGCGTTTCGTTTTTGCTACATTAATGCGAACATTTCCGAGCATATTGGAGAAAATTTAGTTTATTAACTATTTTATTTACAAGTTCCGGCGCGCACAAGTATTTTTCTTGTCTTAATGATTTTATCGTGGCCACGGCGTTGGCCACGTGCGCGGCGAATGTCGTTATATTACTATTATCTTCTGCCAGGCGGGGCATACGTTTGACATTATGCAGCTCGGTGAGGATTATTTCCTCAGGATCTCCGAACTGTCTTTCTAAAGCTTCTATTATTTCGTACGGGTCTTGCACCGTGTACATAATTGATTTGACGGCCGTTCGCGCCTCGCCTTTAAGGGCTCGCCTAATCCTACTGACGTTATTTACCGAGCTAAACATGGGCGCGGTGTCTTCGAATTCGGCGCGAAACGCGATCCATTCCGTAACGTTGCCGTCAAACGTGGGCAATTCGGGCGGTTTATGTATCACGGGAGTGTATTGCGTATACGGTACATTTATCGCTTGTGGTTGAGTTTGGCGGTATTTCTCGGCAACGGGTGCCGGCGGCGCGGCCTCGCGGGGCGACGGGAATTTGATATTCGCGACGGCTGGTTTTAACTGAACTTGTTGTTCCACCCAACCTCTGACTCGTTGCTCGGTTTTACTAATGTCGGATATGACACTGCCGCTCTCAGATCGGGCCTCGGCCTCGGCAATCTGGAGCCTTAACTTGGCAGTGTCACTCTGCTTTTGAGCAACGGCGAGGGCGGCTTTATGAACTTCGAGTTCTGCTAAGAGTACAGCAAGTTTATTATCGCGGTCACTTTTCGCGGGTTTATTATTTACCGGCGCGCGCTTGTTATTTTGCACTATATCGTCGTCGTTGCCTACTACGGTGCCCGACCTACTTCTAACCACTACCGTTTCGTTGATATCGCGATTCGACACTTCATCTTCCGACCGAACTTTTTTTCGACTATTGTTCTGATTGCCACTGGTGCCTCCGCTCTTTTGTTGAGTTTCATAGGAGACAGTGGTGGTGTCGCCCGTTTGCGGCGTGGTCGTGGTGTCCCTTGACCCGGTGGTCGTGGGAGTGGGGACGCCTTGCCCCTGTTTCCGCGGTCGCAGAGTTCTTCCCGATTCGGACATCTTCTTTCTTCACTTTGACGCACGCGGGGGTAATTATGACTTTACCTACCTAACACCTATACGACGACGCTACCGATTGCAACGCCGACGTCCCTAAGCGTGGATCCCTCGATGCACTGAATCTCGCGCTTAGGCTAAGTGCAATGCCTTGAGCGTCCGAAAGCAGTGTGATGACGTCAACCATGTGACGCAATGCAACTAAAGTTGCCAGGACACGTACGTGGAGGAGACCTACAACACGTACGGTCCGACCAGCAAGCTGGTAAGGATGACGTCAACCGTGTGACGCAATGCAACTAAAGTTGCCAGGACACGGACGTGGAGGAGACCTACAACACGTACGGTCCGACCAGCAAGCTGGTAAGGATGACGTCAACCGTGTGACGTAATGCAACTAAAGTTGCCAGGACACGGACGTGGAGGAGACCTACAACACGTACGGTCCGACCAGCAAGCTGGTAAGGATGACGTCAACCGTGTGACGTAATGCAACTAAAGTTGCCAGGACACGGACGTGGAGGAGACCTACAACACGTACGGTCCGACCAGCAAGCTGGTAAGGATGACGTCAACCGTGTGACGTAATGCAACTAAAGTTGCCAGGACACGGACGTGGAGGAGACCTACAACACGTACGGTCCGACCAGCAAGCTGGTAAGGATGACGTCAACCGTGTGACGTAATGCAACTAAAGTTGCCAGGACACGTACGTGGAGGAGACCTACAACACGTACGGTCCGACCAGCAAGCTGGTAAGGATGACGTCAACCGTGTGACGTAATGCAACTAAAGTTGCCAGGACACGTACGTGGAGGAGACCTACAACACGTACGGTCCGACCAGCAAGCTGGTAAGGATGACGTCAACCGTGTGACGTAATGCAACTAAAGTTGCCAGGACACGTACGTGGAGGAGACCTACAACACGTACGGTCCGACCAGCAAGCTGGTAAGGATGACGTCAACCGTGTGACGTAATGCAACTAAAGTTGCCAGGACACGTACGTGGAGGAAACCTACAACACGTACGGTCCGACCAGCAAGCTGGTAAGGTCCCTACCCTGAGCCGAGTTGCCTTCAAGCTCAGCGCGTACTTTTTTCTGTTTTGACAACCGGGCTTGCTCTGCACCTTCAGTCTTCGCTGCTATCCGGCTTCTGAAGGACCAAGTTGTGGGGTGTGGATGTATCTCGTTCTCTTGGCGAAGACTGTCGTGATGCTCGATGACTCAGCTACCGCGGCTACCTCGGCTCAGGGACTTTATTTAGGGAAATGTTTAAATAAAAACACTTGTTTACAATTACAACATTACAGTAGGTTAAGTGTTAGTTGGTTAGTGAGCGCGTGATTAGCGCTTGATAAAGTGAGCGTGAATGCGTGAGTGAATTGAGCCCTCGCGGATCGCGTGTATATATATTAGTTATCCCCACTCCGCGATAATCCGCGAGCGCCCAAAGTCGCGGGCATCTTAAGCCGCGTGCGCTCTGGGTGTTATAGCGTATAGTGTGATAGTATTTATTTAAATGAATTACATGAAATATACAATGGACAAATATTGTACAAAAAGTAAAGGAATGGGATTAATTTAATTGGGGAACAATCAATCTTATATCTAGTTAAAGTCTTAGGCTTAAGAATTACATACTAAGACAGATATTTATTTACATAGTATGAGCTATAAATGACATAAGACAGATGTTTATTTACATATTATAAGCTATATGCGACATATTCTTTGCAAATAACCATGCGTCAAAATGGACCCCATACTAACAAACATGAGAGTTGGGCTATTAAATAGGCATTTAAATCTACTTCATTTAATAATATGGATACAAAGTCGAATTCTATTGCAGAACTGAGATATCCATATATGTTAGTTTTTAGTAAAACATCCTACATTGTCGCTTACCATAAAGACGAGATTTACTTGTATCTTCATATAAATAAACCGGCAAAGCGGCTTTATGGCAAACGACAAAGTGGGACGTTTTACTAAACTCACACACATATTTTAATGCCGAGTAAATACGAACTATGAAGAATCTGTGGCTAGGGTATTTAACATTTTGGAGGGTAGGAAACATATTGTATATATGGGTTGTGCAATGGGATCCAAGTTGCTGCGTATAGAACAAAATGAAGAAAATTTGTAGACCTTTTTAATGACATAACTCTCAGCTGGAGCATTCCACGAGAATGTCGCTTACGTAACTGGATTCTTCGGGACTTAACTTACACGTTCGCACAGTTTTTTCTAACTTGGGCTCATGCATAAATCCAGCGAGGTATTTTCGGCTACTTTTACAGCCCAAAACCCCCCTCCCCCCCCCTTATGTTTGGTGAGTTTCTTGTCTACACCCCCCCTGTAGTTTGGTCATCGTACAAAAAATATATAGGACCTCGCGTGATTTATGCACAAGTCCCTTTGAGCATTTGTTTAACGTAGATAAGCGACATTCTCGTGGAATGCCCCAGAAGTGTTGGCTCTGGGTCCAAGCTCCATCCTAAGTTACCCCTGGTCCTTTCTCTTAAACAATCAGAGATCAAAGATTGCGGTCAGTGACTGATTAATTCGTCGTATTATACCTTCGGATAGGTCCCTCCTTAGGGTAAAAAAGTTCAGTGTTTCTGTTACACGTTATACCTCGTAAACGGCTTTCCCAAGCATTCGGCCTATAAACTCGAAGAGTTGTAGATGGTTGTCCTGAAGACACGAGGTCGGAGACGGGTATAGACGTTCCTCGCTCGTCACTCGGAAGAGATTCAATGATGGGTCGAACACGCGCTTTATTGTCTCCTCCAAGAACTCTGGAATGAAAATGTTAATTAGAAAACAATGTTTCGCTTTAACTATTATTCTAGAAATAAAACTATGAAAACGGATAAACTCGCGTATATTAACTAATTTTAACTTCATTCCGACGTTTCGAACACACTACAGGGTTCGTGGTGTGTCATCCGCAGACGTCGGAATGAAGTTAAAATTAGTTAATATACGCGAGTTTATCCGTTTTCATAGTTTTATTTCATGAGTAATCCTCGCGGTAACCGAAGAAAATATTATTATTCTAGACTTTATCACAACTAAATTAAATTACATACAGCACAGTTTTGAATTCATGCTTCTTATTTGGAAGAGTATGGAAAACAAAACATAAACCTAATAATTACAAAAGCAACCATGTTAGGCCATACTTGGTTTTGGGTTCTGCAATTTATAAATTTTCGTCGGTTTCGAAGCCATTTTAAAGATTTTTTCTTGATTAAAATAAAGTTCTGAAAATTCTACATCATTTCCAAAGAACTATCTATTCATCGCCTAGTGCGGGTACTCCTGGCACTTCGGCTTCTCACTTTCTATGCACTTACTTATGTATAGCAACATTTGTATAAGTAACTCTTTATGTATCTGTGCAATAAATACATTTTTATCTTCATCTTATCTTATTCTTATTCCATCTTGATCTATCCCAGCCTCATCAAGCCCCTGCTCGTTGATGAATCGAACCCGCACCACGCCCTTCAACGCTCGACTTGGCAATGCTGCTAGTTGTCTATAGCTATCCTCTATGAGGCATCCTCACATGGCGACCCTGGCATAGAGACTAACCTTTGAAAACTCCGTCTTGATCTATACCAGCCTCATCAAGCCCCTGCTCGTTGATGAATCGAACCCGCACCACGCCCTTCAGCGCTCGACTCGGCAGAGCTAGTTGTCTATAGCCACCCTCTACGAGTCATCCTTACATGGCGACCCTGGCATAGAGACTAACCTTTGAAAACTCCATCTTGATCTATCCCAGCTTCATCAAGCCCCTGCTCGTTAATGAATCGAACCCGCACCACGCCCTTTAGAGCTCGGCTTGGCAATGCTGCTAGTTGTCTGTAGCCATCTTCTACGAGTCTTGCTCGACGCACTGTGACTAAGGTTGAACGACCGCCGCAGGCTCGCTCTGTTAAACCTAGCACCACCTGATAAAAGCAAGTTTAGGTTTATATTATGAACATATATCACACTCCAGCGGGCAGTTTGGTGGCATGTCAAAATGATAGATAAGGTTCACAAATACATAAATTCATTTTCAAATAATCAGAAGTATTTGTACTTAGTATTTCGTACCTAGTATTCATAATGTACAATTCTAAATATCTTAGCAACTAAGATAGTACGTTAGTAACGTATTATTTTTTAGAATTTATTCAATTTTAAGTGTGTTTTTGTTAACATTATTTGAAGTCTCAACCTCTTCATTTTGAATTAGACTATTTATTAAGACTTTTTTTGTAAACCTTTCCTTGCCACCAAACTGCCCGCTAGAGTGCGACGTATGATTATGAATATCAAGCAGTATGGCGTTGTATTACGTACTATAGATCTATTTCTTTAAGATGGCTTCTTAAATAGCGTGATAATGTGATGTAAAAATTACCTCTAACGTCGTGCACCGCTTTTTATACAATTTGCGAACTATGTAAACAAACCTTATATTTAAAATGTATGTCATTAAACAATGCTAATCCTATGTGTTATTGAAACAAATCTTACAAATTGACTATCTTAGACCATAACAAGAAGGAAATGGACAATTTCTTGAACAGTGTGTTCACATCGTTCGCAAATTGGACAAAGCGCAAGTATAATCATATTACTGATTGCTATAATTACGAACAAATTCATATACAAAAAAAATACTGTCTAATTTACAATGGCAATATTTTAATGCTTTATTTTTTTATTATTATTGTATCGTCCCACTGCTGAGTAAAGCCCTCTGTCCATTTTTTTCAGTTGTCACGGTTATGTGCAAAGTCTGACCATCCCTTCAGAATTAATTTAAAATTTAAGAAACAATTTTTCAATGATGTTATTTTTTCGGTTTGAAAATAGAAATAGTATGTAACCTTTTCATCTGCAACAGCACGTCTGAACAGTCGCACTCTTTCGCCGTGCGCTATCATATGAGGAGTCTTTTGCACCAGCACCTGAAATCAAAGTAGTTGTTAGTAATGTTACGCCGGTGGCATGATAAAAAGTAGCAATCCCATAGGAGTGAAAGAGAAAGCACTATTAGATAGAGACAGCACGAGAGAATGTTCTGGAAGGATGTGAACGAGACAGCTTCTAACGTGTCTAAAATCATATTTGTAGTTTTTATCATGCCACCGGCGTAACAATACTTTAGACAGTGAAAATATTTTTTCCCTCACAGGTGTGATGAAATAGTACATTGCGTATCAAGGGAGGTGAGTACGGAATTACTGACGACAGTGTTAGAAGCCCGACGCCGTAGGCGGAAGGCTTTTAATGACTCGAGTTAGTATTTCGCTTATCGAGCGTGATGCATACAATGTTTTTCATCACACTTGTCGACAAAAAAAAGTTTTAAGACAAAATACTGCTAATTGACGCACTGACATTTCTATTACTCTCTAGGGAATTTCACTTTTCTATTACTCCCGCTACGCATGCAAGCAATGGCGCGCTTACACAGCAAGTGTGATGAAAAATAAGTTTTAGCAAATATACATAATATAACAAGGAAATACAGTGATTTACATTGTTTGTGATTCATTAAGTACCTAGTTTGGATTTTTATATGTATTTTTCAATAAAAAGATACTGCAAGATTGTTTACTTTTTTAAACAAACTAAAACTCAGTTCAGGATTTGACATCTGGTTGTTTTAAAAGAAGTATACTGTTCAGCAGAGAGTAACATAAATTACACGTGATTTGTCCGATGACCCCCCTCCCCTATGGTGATAATTGGTGATTTTTTTCTTGACCCCTCCCCCCCTATACAGTATGACGTGATTAATGGACAAGCCCTAATGCGTCTCTACGCATTGTTAATAGGAGAGGCCAACATCCAGCAGTGGACTATCATAGGCTGATGATGTGATGATGATGTGATGTGAAGCAAAGCCCGTGCCTTCGGTTTTACTTTCACACTTATTTACAATTTCTTATTTACCGCCTTTAATACACAATATACTCTTATCACCTCTCCATATCCAGCAAGGCGGTGGCAACTAACAGGTTACTGATTGTCTCCTGTTCGTTGCCGCCGCGATTTGGGCTCTACTTTTCACTTACGATCAGGTGGAGTGGAGCCACTTTGTTGTGCCAACATAAAAAAAAATCGGTACCAGCTGCGGCTTCTTCCCCTTCTCCAGGTCGGCCATGAACCCCTCGCGGATCTCGCGCACCAGCCAGTGGTTGTCGGGCGTGTAGCCGCGGCGGCAGTCGCGCCGGTACAGCACCAGTAGCAGCGTGTAGGTGCGAATAGCGACCTTATCGCGCGGGTATAAGGTACCTGCTGCGGCTTCTTGCCCTTCTCCAGGTCGGCCATGAACCCCTCGCGGATCTCGCGCACCAGCCCGTGGTTGTCGGGCGTGTAGCCGCGGCGGCAGTCGCGCCGGTACAGCACCAGTAGCAGCGTGTAGGTGCGAATAGCGACCTTATCGCGCCGGCATACGGTACCTGCTGCGGCTTCTTGCCCTTCTCCAGGTCGGCCATGAACCCCTCGCGGATCTCGCGCACCAGCCAGTGGTTGTCGGGCGTGTCGCCGCGGCGGCAGTCGCGCCGGTACAGCACCAGTAGCAGCGTGTAGGTGCGAATAGCGACCTTATCGCGCGGGTATAAGGTACCTGCTGCGGCTTCTTCCCCTTCTCCAGGTCGGCCATGAACCCCTCGCGGATCTCGCGCACCAGCCAGTGGTTGTCGGGCGTGTAGCCGCGGCGGCAGTCGCGCCGGTACAGCACCAGTAGGAGCGTGTGTAGGGACGCGAATAGCGAGTTGCTTTGGATGTTTTTCAGATCTGAGGACGAAGAAGTATAATGAGCATATCTGGGATAACTGGGGGCAAGTTATAGGGATTTGATATCGACTAAAAAGATGTCGATATAATTATAATAAAAGATGTGCTTATTGAACATTCTCGATTACAGTACAGAGGTTCGATGTCATATCTGATATCAGGGGCCTATTGCATAACAAATTACAACTAATATTACAAGCGGAAGTCTCTTTCTATTAAGAAAGATAGAAAAGTGACTCCCGCTTGTATTATTAGTTGTAATTTGTTATGCAATAGGCCCCAGGCCTCTTGTATGCAGATGTCATTTTAATCAAAATGACAATTTAAATATTGATTTTTTAATATGAATTGTATATTATGAAAACTATTTTAAAATAAATGCGTAACTACCCGTTTCAATTTATTTTTCATTTTAATTGAAGAGTAAGTACCTAATATTTATTTATGCCGAATAACATTTGATGTTGTCATTCACAGTAACATCGATATATTTTTAGTCGATAAAATATTTTGCTACATCACTTTCGTATAAATGCCCCGAGTTATAATGAGTACCTAGAGATCGTTATCAACGTGTACTTGTCGTAGCAATGGTTGACAGATGAAAAAGGACTTACCAAACAATTGATTCATAATAGATTTATAAACGAACATGTTCAGAAACTGTGACATGTTCACGAAGTCTTGCAGTTTGAATGGTTCTTGTTGCTCATACATTTCCATATCATCTAAAATCCTGAAAAAAGACATATGATTTAAAATAACTTCAATAAAATCGGCATCTGTTTCGGAAACCTAGAAACATAATACAATAACCCCCTTAATGATAAACGTCTCTTAACTTAGCAAGCTGCTAAGTTTTGTTTGTTCTTTTCGATCTTATCAATATGTCTATAAGAACGAATGGGTCAAAGAATACTTACTTACTTCACGTTGTTTATTAGTAGAGAATAGAGATATTGGCGTGTATGTAATATTTTGATAGGAGACGTAGTTTATAAAGTTGGACCAATGAGGGTTTTCGATATTTTTCTACCACCAGGGGCCTATTTCTCGTAAGCTTGTAACTTGTAATACAAGCGGAAGTCCTTATCTAATTAATAGTGTCAAAAAGAGTCTTTCACTTGTATTACAAGTTATAAGCTTTTGAGAAATGGGCCCCAGGCGGCGCTGAATAGGCGTGAGGTCCAATCAGGTACTGAACAAAAAATATCGAAATTCTATTGTATTTGGAAGTTTATTCATTTTGTAATGGATTACGACTAGAAAACGGTCACCGAACTGAAGATTGAGTTCTAAAACAGGGGCGCACAGTCAATAGTACAAAATAAAATTACTAAAACTTAGTCCATTTCATGGGAATTGACTGATATTTTTATTTATTTTAGTAAACAATATTCCTAATGTAATGGTTTAAGAATAAATAAAGTAAAAAATATATAGAAAATTAAATTCGCGTATTTATTTTGACGGTTCGTTCGACCTTGCGCCACAGTGCTGCCATCTCACCTCCCCATAGTGGCGGAAAAAATATCAAAAACCCTCATTAGGTAGAACTTTTGAATACTTACGTAACATAGTGCGTCATACAATCCGCGAAGAGTATCAACATCTGAAACTCTGGCGCCGATGTCTTCGTGTTTACAGCTAGGAGATCGAGAAATGATTTCAGTCCGCAGTTTGGTCCCAACGTGCATAGGAATTGCCACAGTGAATATAATATGTCGTCTTGATTACAAAGACCTGGAAACAAACTCAATCATTAAATTTCCTAGGTAAAAAAGTGTAACTTACTTGTGTATTTTTTTTCCTTAGCTTTTCACGGAAAAGTTCGAATTCATATTAAAACTTTTTTACAAATGTATTACAGGATCTCAATTTACACATAATAAATCCGCCGCAGGCTTCGTCAAGATGCTCCAAAATGGAATCAGCAACAAGCTTCGTCATACTCACCAATGGTAATATCCGCAACAGGCTTCGTCATTACAACACAAAATAATAATAATAATCAAGGGTCAGATGCAGAAGGCGGTAATCCTGGACACGGTGCGGATAGTCCGTCGGTTCCTCTCTCTGCGACCTTAGCCACCGGCAGCTTGGGCCCGCCCCGTTGCCGGCGGCACCCTAGGTTAGGTTTTTATAATGTGTTTATATTTTGTATTGTTTTTGTAGGTTGTATTGTATTTTACTTTTATAACCATATTATAACAACCTAGCCTAAGAGAATATTTAAATAAAGAGAATAATAATTAAATTTGTGCAGGTATCTTACCTGTTAATATATCTAGTTTGACTTGCGTCATAGTCTGCAATGCCGTGTGGTACATCGAGCATATTAACGCAGCTTTGGTACAATCGGGAGATCCTAGTTTCCTGTAGTTTTTATTTGCATTAGCTCTGGAACAAAAACTAAAATTAGCACAGTCACTACATAGTATAAAATAAAGTCACCTTTTCTGTCCCTATGTCCCTTTGTACGCTTAAATCTTTCAAACTACGCAACGGAGATTATTTAAATTTTTTTTTTAATAGGTAGAGTAATTCAAGAGGAAGGTTTATATGTAGGTATAGTACCCGTGCGAAGCCGGCGCGGGTCGCTAGTTTAGTAATAAACCAAACGTCACCAAAGTTGATAAACTTGCTATGCTATGACGTCTTAATTTAGCATTTATAATACGTTACGTAGAAGTCTAACTGCAAAACAAGTACAAATAAAATAATTTAATTAGTACAAATCTTATAAATATTGGATGTCATATACCAAAGAAAAAACGACCAAGATCACCAACGTCCGAGGTGGGGATCGATCCTACGTGCTCAACTTTCACGGCCTGCACCCCTCGGCCACTCGGTCTTAGCAACCACCAGTCTATATTCTCGTGTATATGCAATCCCTTACAAGGCTAGGCGCCTTTGACCATTCTCTAAGGGCAAGTAATACATGCATGCACCTCCTATTAGAATACTTTACAGTTTACTAGAATAGCTAGAGAGAGATGGTGCTGCCATCTATTGAACGTGTTGTGAAAACACAAATCAAATAACAAATCTTGTCGATTTTGTAAATATACGGTAAGAAAAGGTGCAATATCCAATAGGTGGGATATTGGGCAATTTTTGTGTTAATTAAATCTGGATTTAAGTGTCAAAGGCTCCGCTCTCCTCCCCGCTAATACCAGAGTTAACCTTTTTTACCGTGGATGACAACGTCTTTAGTATTATTAGTTAGTAGTACACCTATCAGTTTTAGCCACGAAAGCCCTCCTAATAATAGAGGCCAGGTTTCTTTTTATGTTGGCACAACCAAGTGGCTTCACCTGATCGTAAGTGAAAAGTAGAGCCCAAATCGCGGCGGCAACGAACAGGAGACTAGCAGTAACCTGTCAGTTGCCACCGCCTTGCTGGCCCGCTACACTTGTGCCGTTATAGCTGTGCACCGGTGACGATGGCTGCTATGACATCTAGCTGTCCCCTCCGCTTATAACCAGAGACCATCATCTCTCATAGCGTAGATGACACATACTACATAATACTCACCTATTAGTTCTAGCCTCAGCCCTCCTAATATTAGCAGCGGGGCTATTGCCCTCTTTTCCGCTTATACCAGAAACCACCTCTTTTAGCAGAGATGACAGCATCTTCAGTATTATTAATTACCTATTAGTTCTAGCCTCGAAAACCCTCCTAATAAGAGCGGCGGGGTTATTGCCCTCCTCCCCGCTTATACCAGAGTCCACCTCTTTTAGCAGAGATGACACATACTACATAATACCCACCTATTAGTTCTAGCCTCAGCCCTCCTAATATTAGCAGCGGGGCTGTTGCCCTCCTCTCCGCTTATACCAGAAACCACCTCTTTTAGCAGAGATGACAGCATCTTCAGTGTTACTAATTACCTATTAGTTCTAGCTTCGAAAACCCTCCTAATAATAGCGGCGGGGTTATTGTCCTCCTCTCCGCTTATACCAGAGTCCACCTCTTTTAGCAGAGATGACAGGATCATCAGTATTACTAATTACCTATTAGTTCTATCTAGCCTCGAAACCCTCCTAATAATAGCGACGGGGTTATTGCCCTCCTCCCCGCTTATACCGTCCACCTCTTTTAGCAGAGATGACAGCATCTTCAGTATCAGTATTCACCTCTAGCGTCAAAGGCCATCCTAATAATAGCGGCGGGGTTTATTGCTCTTTGCCCCGCTTATACCAGTCCACCTGTTTTAGCAGAAAGGACACGTAGTACTACATTAGTACTCACCTATTAGTTCTAGCCTCAAAAGCCCTCCTAATAATAGCGGCGGGGTTTATTGCTCTTTGCCCCGCTTATACCAGTCCACCTCTTTTAGCAGAAAGGACACGTAGTACTACATTAGTACTCACCTATTAGTTCTAGCCTCAAAAGCCCTCCTAATAATAGCGGCGGGGTTATTGCTCTGCACCGGCGTCGATGGTTGCGAGGGCCCCGCGCCCTTCTCCCCGCTTATACCGGAGTCCACCATCTCTTTTACAGGAGATGACAGCATGTTTATTATTATTACTACTCACCTATTAGTTCTAGCCTCGAAACCCTCCTAATAATAGCGGCGGGGTTATTGCCCTCCTCCCCGCTTATACCAGAGTCCACCTCTTTTAGCAGAAAGTACACGTAATACTACATTAGTACTCACCTATTAGTTCTAGCCTCAAAAGCCCTCCTAATAATAGCGGCGGGGTTATTGCTCTGCACCGGCGTCGATGGTTGCGAGGGCCCCGCGCCCTTCTCCCCGCTTATACCGGAGTCCACCATCTCTTTTACAGGAGATGACAGCATGTTTATTATTATTACTACTCACCTATTAGTTCTAGCCTCAAAAGCCCTCCTAATAATAGCAGCGGGGCTATTGCCCTCCTTTCCGCTTATACCAGAAATCACCTCTTTTAGCTGAGATGACAGCATCTTCAGTATTACTAATTACCCATTAGTTCTAGCCTCGAAAACCCTCCTAATAATAGCGGCGGGGTTATTGCCCTCCTCCCCGCTTATACCAGAGTCCACCTCTTTTAGCAGAGATGACAGCATCTTCAGTATTAGTATTCACCTCTAGCCTTAACGGCTATCCTAATAATAGCGGCGGGGTTTATTGCTCTTTGCCCCGCTTATACCAGTCCACCTCTTTTAGCAGAAATGACACGTAGTACTACATTAGTACTCACCTATTAGTTCTAGCCTCAAAAGCCCTCCTAATAATAGCGGCGGGGTTTATTGCTCTTTGCCCCGCTTATACCAGTCCACCTCTTTTAGCAGAAAGGACACGTAGTACTACATTAATACTCACCTATTAGTTCTAGCCTCAAAAGCCCTCCTAATAATAGCGGCGGGGCTATTGCCCTCCTCTCCGCTTATACCAAAAACCAGCTCTTTTAGCAGAGATGACAGCATCTTCAGTATTAGTATTCACCTCTAGCCTCAAAGGCCATCCTAATAATAGCGGCGGGGTTTATTGCTCTTTGCCCCGCTTATACCAGTCCACCTCTTTTAGCAGAAAGGACACGAAGTACTACATTAGTACTCACCTATTAGTTCTAGCCTCAAAAGCCCTCCTAATAATAGCGGCGGGGTTATTGCCCTCCTCCCCGCTTATACCAGAGTCCACCTCTTTTAGCAGAGATGACAGCATCTTCAGTATTAGTATTCACCTCAAGCCTCAAAGGCCATCCTAATAATAGCGGCGGGGTTTATTGCTCTTTGCCCCGCTTATACCAGTCCACCTGTTTTAGCAGAAAGGACACGTAGTACTACATTAGTACTCACCTATTAGTTCTAGCCTCAAAAGCCCTCCTAATAATAGCGGCGGGGTTATTGCTCTGCACCGGCGTCGATGGTTGCGAGGGCCCCGCACCCTCCTCCCCGCTTATACCGGAGTCCACCATCTCTTTTACAGGAGATAACAGCATGTTTATTATTATTACTACTCACCTATTAGTTCTAGCCTCAAAAGCCCTCCTAATAATAGCGGCGGGGTTTATTGCTCTTTGCCCCGCTTATACCAGTCCACCTCTTTTAGCAGAAAGGACACGTAGTACTACATTAGTACTCACCTATTAGTTCTAGCCTCAAAAGCCCTCCTAATAATAGCGGCGGGGTTATTGCTCTTTACCCAGCTTATATCAGTCCACCTCAGAAAGGACACGTAGTACTACATTAGTACTCACCTATTAGTTCTAGCCCCAAAAGCCCTCCTAATAATAGCGGCGGGGTTATTGCTCTTTACCCAGCTTATATCAGTCCACCTCAGAAAGGACACGTAGTACTACATTAGTACTCACCTATTAGTTCTAGCCTCAAAAGCCCTCCTAATAATAGCGGCGGGGTTTATTGCTCTTTGCCCCGCTTATACCAGTCCACCTGTTTTAGCAGAAAGGACACGTAGTACTACATTAGTACTCACCTATTAGTTCTAGCTTCAAAAGCCCGCCTAATAATAGCGGCGGGGTTATTGCTCTGCACCGGCGTCGATGGTTGCGAGGGCCCCGCGCCCTCCTCCCCGCTTATACCGGAGTCCACCATCTCTTTTAGCGGTGATGACAGCATCTTCTTTAGCAACGGAGCTCCCCATAGCAGAGAGAGCTGAAAGGAAATGAAGAATGGTGAATTCATTTGTCTTTCCATGTAAAGGTCTCTGTGCACTAGACCGTACCATACCATGACCGTAGCATGAACGTATCAGACAAAAAACTATTTCTGCCCGCTGCGCTAAACTAAGTTGCCGCCTGCCGGCTCTGTTGAGCAGAAAAATAATATCCACACCTCGGTCGTTAAATGGGATAGCCTCGGATCACATGTTTGTCGGCCACGGCTTCGCCTAGGCCTACAATTACACGTCGTCCGAGACGTTTCTCACTTAAACGGCCTTGGCATGTTATATACTATACTTTGTATTGAAAAGTATGAGACCGTGTTGGCCAGCGCCGGAACGTCCTAGTGGGCGTAGTCTCATACTTTAAGAATAAGTTAGTAGAGTAAAGAATAGTTTTTGTCTGATACGTTCAAGTTCATGCTACGGTCATGGTATGGTACGGTCTAGTGGGCAGAGATCTTTAGCATCTTATTGTTAGTGTAAGGCCTGAGTGGGTCGCGTCGAGCGGTACAACCGGCGGGGCGGGCATCGGCGCCTCATGCGTCCAAGGGTTTTCGACAGTGCCACGCGCATACGTTTGCATTTATTTAACATGGATGCCCCGCCGCCCTGCTCGAGTCTCTACTCAGGCCTTAGACTTAGCCTTAACACTTTCATTGCGGACGAGTGCTAAGCGCTACGCTCGTAGCCTACCCCGTGATTTTCCGCTTTGTAGCGAAAATGGACCTCCCACAGAGAACTCCCCTCGGGAGTTCCCCGCGCTCAAAGTGTTAAAACGATAACGGTTAAAATGCTAGAAACAGAAAAAATTAGGAATTGCATTGTAGTTTGACTAGCTTCTTTTTATGTTTCTTAGCAATCCAAAAGATAAAGCAATCCAAGACATAAAAATATAGTGTAACCTGATCAGTACGAGCAATTGCCGATACGAATCGGAGAGATGAGTTTGGCCAACATTAGATTTAGTGCGCAATAGTATAATCAATTAATGTCCTTGAAGTTTATATAATACACTACGCAGGTTATGTCAGGAAAGGACACACCTTTTTATGACTGTATAGGCTAATACGGCATCAGCACCCGGTTGCAAAACCGGCAGGTAAAACTATTGCATTGAGAAGAAACGGTGGGGCAGTGTAGGGTGGGCTGATGTCTTTTAGTTCGATTCACTACAAACCACGCATTTTACCTGTACGGTTGTGCAATTTACGTACGTTCTACAAATAAAGAAATTAATTTAATTTATCGCCATTTGTCTAACAGTATAACTTTGACTTTGACTTTGAACCGCGTCACTACCAGCTGTTGAACATGCTACAATATTAACTCGTAGTCAAACCTGAGTACGCAGATTCCCCATAGTAGGCGGAAGGTACGCGTCGAAGCTCTGCGAGAACCAGCCGAGGACCGGGTGCCAGTTGCTGAGGTTTCCCTTCTTGCAGACCACGTACTGCTGGCAGGAGTCCAGGAACCGCGTCACTACCAGCTGTTAACATACAACAATAATATACAGGGTGCTCGCGAGGAAACCGCAAGATTTTAACTATGCATTGTAGACATCAAAATAAACAAATAATATTATGAGACCTAATGTCAAATTCTACAAAAAAAAAAATACTTTTTTTCAGACTTCTTGAATACTTTTTAACATTTCCAGTACTTTTATCATAACAACAATTTGTTAAAATCAATTTTTTAAATGATTTTTTAGGGACAGGTTTTTTCGTCAAGTCTATTCTTATTTTTTGATTGTCAGGCACAGACAACATAACCTAAAGACGTAGCTTTAGACAATTATTTCATTTAAACCGATGCTGCCAAAAATGCTGAGGTGCGGGCGGCGTAACATGAGCTAACTGTGTTGTGATTCGTCGTTTCAAGGTCAATGAGGTGTAAATCAAAAATGTCCGCCGGTCGCTAGTGATTTCCGAATGTCGATAAAAGTATCGATGGTTACAATGTCTATCGCTTTCACAATTCGATATTAGTCATTGACTTACCGACAAAACCGTGAATCCATATCCGTACTAATGCACAACATAAATGCGAAAGTATGTCTGTCAGTTTACTGAGTCTACACGCATAAATCGCTGAACCAATTTAGATGAAGTTTTGAATGGAGATTATTTAAGACCCGGGAAAGGACATACGATATTTCATTCATCATCATCATTATCATCATCATCCCCGCAGATGTAGATATATTATGATACTAGCTTCTACCCGCAACTTCTGGTGTGACAAATAAAATGCATTTTATATAAAAAAAATATTTGTACTGTCTGTCTGCTGTGTCTTCATCTACACATTTAAACCGGTTTAGATGAAATTTGGAATGGAGATAGTTTAAGACCCGGGAAATGAGAAAGGATAGTTATTTTATCATCATCATCCACGCAGACAAAGTTGCGGTCAAATATTAATATCACAATATATATTTTCCGAGATAATAAATAAAACAATTTTATAAAATATACTTTTATTTGTACAATCATTAACTCGTAGTTACAAAGTTACCAAAAAACTACCATTAAAATACGTTCTATATCAAATTCGTCTATTATTCGTTTTTGTTAATTTGAAATATTCCGGTTTAAAGTGTCGCGAACATATCACACTGCTAGGAACAGGAAACCAATCATGTGACCGTTTTGTAGCATTCACATTTCTTTCATGTTTGGGCATTTAGAGAAGATACACAATATTATTTAACATAATAGTATTATTGAAAATTATACTTCTACACTTTACACTAAACCAGAATTTATTTGAGGATAATTGAATATAACGTAATATCTTATCGATAGTAAACAGACTGCCGGTATAGACATCACTAGTTCGGATACGGAGACTCCACCGCAGAGTCTGTTGCTGGGTACGATTGAGAATAAAGATTTTAATTTATCTTTAGTTACCTTATCGATAGTAAACAAACATACTCTACGGTCATCCCTAGTTCAGACGGCCTACCTGCTCGTTACGCTAGACAAGGAGGGAGTTATACTTCGTGCAAAGTATTAGAAAGAGACTTTGTAAAAAGACATCAACGAGTGCACGAGATTTTATGCTTAAACTATTTTTAATTTTTAATGAAATTTATAAAAAATTGCTCACTTGTGAGACGAAATACCATCTTTTTGCACACTAGATGTTTTTGTATTCTTGCTACACAATTTTACGCAACATTAATGCATTTTGCATGATGTAAATCACGTTAAAACTTTCGTAATTATCTCATGAACGCCGGCCGCAGACTGAAGTTAGCAATGGAGGCGTGGCTCTAATATGGAGTGAATTCACCGTATGCGTGACAGAGGGGGTCGCCCGGCTATGCTACGTCTTGAGGTTATGTTGTCTGTGTTGTCAGGCAAAAGGTGTGGTAATATTGTGGTAACATCGTGGTAGCATTGTAATCAAAAAGAAGTTTTATGACGAGTTACGTCGAAAAACTTTTTCCGAAAAAAGGTTTATTATCTCTGGAACCAAGCCGAATCCAGGAAATTTTATATAACATTAAATACTCTAAATATGCTCAGGAATTCAGCATTAAAATCTTGCGGGTTCCTCGCGTGCACCAACTAGAATATAGTTTCTCTCATGAGGCACAGAAAATAAAATAGGCACGTCTATGGTACGAAGCTAGCGCTGATCTTCCGATAATATCATGTTTATTATTAGTTGGTACTCCTGAAAACTGATCTAAGGATATTGATAACAGGCAATTGATAGCAATAGTAATTTAATGTGTGTTTAAAATGAGAAAAAAATACATACAGTGCTGGACAAAATCGATCATACACGTGCTCACAAAATATATTTTCTAATATATTTTTTTTATTAAGTTCGTCACGTTTCATTTTTTATAGAATACTTTTAGAACATTTAATGAGCTATATTATTATTAGTAAGAAATTACAGAAATTATTAAAATTTTGTCTATTAGTGCTTATTAAATTTAACCCCGTCGTTTTGCACTAGACAAAATATATAATACGAACGCTTTACTACAAATAATTACTTATGTAACGTAATAAACTGACTGGAAATAAACGTAAGTTAGACATCCTGTCATTCTAGATAGTCCTAGACAATTTTCTTGCAATATTTCAATATTCAAGATGCCAGGAAAGCACATTTCCATCGCCATTCGCAATCTGGTTGTCCGTGATAAGGAAAAGAAAATTTCGTTTCGGAAAATTGCCGAAAAATATTCTATCTCGGTTGGAGCTGTACAGCACATTTGGAAGAAACATAAAAAACTAGGAACTATGGCCAACTTGCCTGGACCCGGTCGCAAGCGGTCGACAACTCAGCGGGAGGATGCGAGAATTGTTCGATATGTAAAGCTAAATCCAAAACTATCATCAAGAAATGTTATGGAAATGATGGATCTTAAGGTTAGTTCTCGAACAGTTCGTCGCAGGCTCAAAGAAACTGGTTTAAAAAACTGTTTAGCATCCAAGCGACCATTTATCAGCAAAACTAACATCAAGAAGCGACTGGAGTTTGCGAAAAAACACATTGGAAAGCCGTTGGAGGTCTGGAAATCAGTATTATGGACTGATGAAAGTAAATTCGAGCTATTTGGGCAAAAAACGCGGTTCAGAGTGTGGCGTAAACCTGGCGAAGCGTTAGCCGAACGAAACATACAAAAAACCGTTAAGCACGGTGGGGGCAATGTTATGGTGTGGGGCTCATTTGCTTGGTCTGGAGTGGGTAGCTTAGCTCGAATTAATGGGATAATGAATGCTGATGATTATGTCGACATTTTACGAGAAAATTTGGAGATTTCTTTGATTAAAACCGGCTTGGAGGGTCGGTATGTATTTCAGCAAGACAATGACCCAAAGCATACAGCTAAAAAATCTACTGCATTCTTCAAGACAAATAGAGTCAAACTGCTTCAATGGCCTCCACAATCGCCCGATCTCAATCCTATTGAGAATTTATGGTCATATTTGGATACTAAAATCAACAAAACGGATGTAAGCAATAAGGACTCTTACTTCAGGGCATTGGAAGAAGCTTGGGATAATATCGACCCTGAATACCTGAAATCATTAGTGGAAAGCGTGCCTCGAAGGTTAGCAGCAGTGTTGAAAGCTAAAGGAGGCCACACAAAATATTAGTTTAAGTATAATTTCGTAATTACACTATTGTATGACTTAATTTGACCAGCGCAAAATTTTAGTACTACCAATAAATACTAGATAAATAAAAAAAAATCAAAACAATGTAAATTTTATTTCCTATGTATAAATTGGCTATGAAATGTGAAACCAGTTTCCTTAGATGCAACATGTGTAGTGGAAACTGTAAAGTTGTTAGGAGAGAAAATGTAAGTTTCAAGTAAGTGTATGATCCATTTTTTCCGACACTGTATCTTGTACCTACTGTCAGGCTTCTTTTTTTATACGAGTTTTAACAAGTAGTGACGACATACTTTCGGGGGTGGAGAATATTGGTTAATGCTACCTGTTGTATAATGTAAAATATTACATTATTCGTCTTAGTAGTCTTATGGTCTACTGAAAAAACAACGTGGAGATAAATATTTTTACATTTTACTGCAAAAAAAGACGACGCTAATTTTGGCAGACAAGCGAGAGTTGAATTTCAGTTAGTCATCCGTAATTATTGGACTAATTAAGCGTTTCCGAATTCACGTTTTTTACGAATACATAACAGGTGATGTGGTAGGGATGTGTCGGCCCGAAAATCTAGTGTCATATGGTTTTATATTGGATAGAAATAAGATAATTTTTCCTTATTCTCTCTAATTTTTCGTGTACGTATGAAGATGTTACGAAGCATCTCCAAATACCTAATTTTTTATCCCCGTAAATACAGTCAATAATAAATTTACGTACTGGCTTGAAATACGATGGACTACACGAAATACGACGATATACCTATTCAGCAGTAAAGTCAACAATAAGAGCAAGTAATTATCCAAAGCAATATTAATCTCGACATACGCACATCCCTGTTGAACCAGGAAGTCCGCTATTATCACTCATAATTAAATGCTTTAAAAAACTGACATTACTGAAGCACTGGCATTACGTTCAGTGTCAGTGCAGATGCCATGCGTGTTCTGGTGTTACTTCTAGCGCTGTTCCGTGGTACATCAGCGTGCCACGGACCTTATCTCCACATATTCGGGGCCGAGCAGAACTACGACTCTTTCATTGCCCAGTATGGAGATGTAATAACCATCTTATGCTCAGGAACCAACTCCAAAAACCTCAAGATTGAGCATCAAACGTACATGGACAGCGGTGTACGACAAACGGAAATCGTCAACATTACAACAATAGGCCTCATTGAAGACCAGCTTGAGATAGAATCGCACGAATATACTTGTGTAGATGAAGAAAGCACTCGTGCGGCTAGATTGATAGTCAGCGTGAGACCTGTCATCACTATATTATCGCCTAACGTGCATTATAAACGTATCGGGAATGAAGTGAACTATATTGTACCAGTCGGCGAAGATTATGAAGTGTTATGCTCTGGTAATTCAGAGCTGAGCATTCGTAAAGATGGACGTATATTACCAACAGTCAGGGTAAATGGAACTGCTGTAATAACTACGAAACAACACGAGAAAGAACAAGTGCAATTATGGTATGAATGCGAACATGAGCTCGGTTATGGAGGTGCAAGTTTAAAGGTTGCTTTCGATCATCCCCCGGCTCCTGCTAACTTCTGGTGTGTCGAATTTGAATTCCAAATTAATTGCTATTGGTCAGTATTAAGTCAGTACGCAACTTTTACGCTGTTTTATGAAGATGAGGATGGGATTAGGATGCGCCTATATGAAGATCATATCGGGACTAAGAAAAATAGGAGCTGCGAATGGAGCATGGACGATGTATGGAACCGTGGTTTGAAGATCGGTGAGAACTTATCTCTCGTGATGCAGTCTTGTAATCCTATATTTTGTTTAAACGAAACGTATAATTTCAACATGGATCGTATTAAAAAGAGTGATCCTCCAGTTGACTTGAAGCTTTTAAAAACATGGCCGCAAACCGCGGTGGTATCTTGGAAAGAGTTCGACACTACGTTTAAGGATCATTTCGGTCGTTCGATAGAATATAAAGCGGCATATCAACTGCCAGGGGCGCCAGAACGAGAGCTGAAGGCTTCTTCGATACGAGTTAATTGTTTCTTTGAATCAAAAGGAAGTTCCACGTACGTTTGTGAAGGAAAGATAGATTTGCCCTGCCCTGGTAAGCTTTACATAATCAAAGTTTTCCGTAAACGAGCAAATACACCTCGTACAAGTGACGGGTACTGGTCAGAGCCCGCTGGCATTACTCTGCGCACAAACCCAGCATATAGCCTTGACGAGGGAGACCCTATATGTGACGAAGGACCAGAACTAAGTGAGTTACGGGATGAATTAAAATCTACGGAACGCAAACTTGCCTTAATAAAGAGAGTTTGTGAAGATAAAAAGATAGAGGCCTGCAGCAATACTCTGGAATCTGTTTGTTTAGAACTGAATAATACTGTTTTAAAGCTCGGAAGAGATTAAATCTAGAATCACTCTATACATAGGTTGATAAATAATTATTAGTGATCATGTTTAATTATAATTATATGTATCGGAACATAATGTAGTTTTTTTAATACAAACCAACTTTGAACAAGTCATTTACATTTCACTTTTGATATTAAATTAAAAATACCAATAGTGAACTAATGCGTCTATATTTCCGACATCATATAACCCATCAACCTTCAAGTCAAGGATGAATAGGCACCTTCTGGGTAAACTCACTCCATCGTACGCCGCGTCTCTGCCCTTGACTAGTCTGTGGCCATAAGTAAGCCCATTTCAAATAAAAAAAAATTGGGCAACGACAGCCAGACAAAACGCAGACAAACGTAAAAATAAAAGAATCCCATATTATTATATTAAGATATCGGTACCGAATCAATTTTGTATATGCATTTCATCATACAAAAATAGTTTTCAGGAGTTAATAATATCGTCGGGTTAAAGGCAGAACCAACTATTTCCTTGAAGTTGGTTTTGACAAATCGTAGGTATTTTATGCCAATGACATAGAATAGTATTTGCTAAAAGATGTCTTAACGAAATAGTTGGTTTTGCTTTTAAACCGGCGATATACGAATGATCAGTTTAACGCAAACAACGTGGTATACACATTACACACTAACACTTACCACAAAGGTAGGATAATAGCTCTCCGGCATCGCATAGTCGCGCTCCGAATGGGCCAGTTGCACGAGATTAGCCAGGAGACACAGTGCGTAGTTCCCTTCCAGTGTGTTGAACACTATACGCATGTTCTGGTCCGTGCTGAGGAACTCCAGGCATTTGTCAAACATGGCATGCGTGCGGAAGACTGTGATGGACTGTTGGGAGAAATACTCATTATAAGAAATCTTTATCACTCCTCACAAAAATATGGTAAAATAGAGAAGAAAACAGAAGACACAAAACTACGATCTTATCGCTAAAGAGCGATCTTTTCCAGACAGCCTATTTTACGACCATCACCTTTTTTAACTGTTTATGATTTGTGAGTGAGTTTAGTGAAACGTCCCACTTTGTCGTTTGCCATAAAGCCGCTTTGTCAGTTTATTCATATGAAGATACTAGGAAATCTCGTCTTTATCGTAAGCGACAAAGTGGGACGTTTTACTAAAAACTAACACATATGTGTGGCTTTATGTTTGTCAGTGAGTTATTAACAATTTATGTTCAAATATCATATAGCTAATAAAAACTAACAGATTCGACGAATGCGTTTGACCGCGTCGATCATAAAAAAAGAATTTAAATAGTGCTAATTCTAGTGATTCTGGTGGGCCTGTCAATGGTCCATAATAATATAGATAATATGAGCAGATCTTAACTACTTTCAGTGTAAAATCAATGCATTCAAACTACAAAACATCAATTGAAAAATAGTAGGGTACCCCAAGGGAGTGTTTTAAGACCAATGTTGTTTTTTCTTAAAAGTAAATGCTTACTTCAGGTGAGATCTGTTGCATATGGAACACCAGTGTTGGCACCGACAGTATCTGTATTATATACATGGTGAGCAGTTTCTCTGAGAACTGCGCGGAGACCAGCGGCCGAAGTGACAGCGTCACCACGGCTGTTAATGCGACGTTCTTGAGGCAAACTTTCTCGCGGCATAGCCCTCGAAGGAGCAGACTCTGAAATAAGAGATATTAAGAATATGTATCTTAAAATATTGTATAATAACTTAAAAAGCATTAAATGACATCTTACTAAGCTTAAAGTTAACATTTTTCAAGCATAACATTTGGCTTATTTCAGTCTGTCTAAACAATTTTTCAGTTGAAATTTTAAAAAAAGTATACAATTATGGGTGACTTTCATGTATGACAAACACATCATCATGATTACTGTAATAATACATGTATACTCGTACAATTATAACGCTAGCTTGTGAGAGCCAGCTGATGTTTGAGTGTAGCTTTAAATTTAATAGTACGGTCAAATCGTACATAATTTTACCCTAAACTCGCAAATCAAGTAGTATCGCTGCATTTTTGTATGTTGTTTAGACACCATAGAACAGTATAAAACCATATTTTGCAAGCAAAAAAAAGTTGTGCTAGCTGGGTAGTACGTGAAAAACTGCGAAATTTACGGCCATTTTTTAGTTTCGGATTTTTATTTAAAAAACCTTACGTTTTTTGATATCATATGTAAACAAACGTTTAAAGACTAATAAATTTCCAACAAGTTGAGCTAACATGCATCACCGTAGGTCTTACAGTTTCAGAGATTCGATACTTTAAAAACTACCCCTTTTTTGTAAACTAGATACAATTTTGTGTTTTGCTAACGTTTTCGACTTAATATCACCTCACCTAATTATGCTACGAAAAACACGCAATAATGACCTTATAGCGCACGTAATATTCTTTAATTTAAGGGTAAAATTAGGTCAGTGAACTTTGTAGTTGAAAGTATAAACCCGAAATTCCAAAGGCAGGAGGCCCGCTATCTAAGTTTTTCATACAAATCGCAAGTCGAGTTGCAAAGCTGCAATTTTGATATATTATAAAGGCCTTATAGATATATACGAAAATGCATATTAAAAGAAATACAAAAAAATAATTTGGGCATAGGACGTAAAAAACGGAAAAAATTCGCACTTTTTTTAGTTTTTGACGTTGAACTAAAAATCTATTATCTTTTTGATACTGATTGCTATAAAACTAAGAAAGAACATTAAATTTGAAAGGATCTGAGCTACGTTGCATCACCGTAAGTTATATATATTTTGAGATACGAAATTTCATAAAGTGCCCTTTTATAAAACATACACAAATTTTAGGTTACGTTAAAGCTATTCACTAAATATTGGCAAAACGTTCGCGCTTAGAAAAAAAAGTAATTGTAGATAATAACTACATTAAATTTGGAACAAATTGAGCCGATAACAATTACTGTAAGTCTTATAGTTGGGGTATACGAGGCTTCAAAACATGCATTTATTTTCTTAACTTAATAAAGGGCACATTTTGAAATGTCGTATCTCTAAATCTATATAATTTAGGGTAATGCAAGTTAGCTCAAATCCTTTCAAATTTAATATTCTTTCATAGTTTTATAGCAATTAGTATCAAAAAGTTATAGTTTTTTAGTTAAACGTCAAAAACTAAAAAAAGTCCGATTTTTTTTCAGTTTTTTACGTCCTATACCTAAATCCTTTTTTTTTTCTTTCTTGTAATATGCATTTTCGTACATCCCTATAGAGCCTATATAATATACAAAAATTGCAGCTTTGCAACACGACTTGCCATTTGTATGAAAAACTTAGCGGACCTCCTGGGTCGCGTTTTATAAAGTTACAATTTACAATTTCGCTGTTTGCCTCTCTTTCTAGCCAATATGTGCGTGCGTTAGAGAGGCAAACAGCGAAATTGTAAATTGTAACTTTATAAAACGCGACCCTGCTTTTTGAATTTCACGTTTTTAGTTTCAATTACAAAGTTTACTGACCTGATTTTACCCTTAAATGAAAGAATATTAATTGCGCTATAAGATAATTATTTCATGTTTTTCGTAGCATAATTAGGTAAGGCGATATTAAACCAAAAACGTTAGCAAAACTCAACATTTTATCTAGTTTACAAAACAGGGTGCTATTTGAAGTCTCGAATCTCTGAAACTATAAGACCTACGGTAATGCATGTTATCTCATCTTGTTACAAATTCATTCATCTTTAAACGTTACCTGATACGTATTGTCAAAAAACGTAAGGCTTTTTTTATAAAAATCAGAAACTAAAAATAGACAGTAAATTTCACAGTTTTTCACGTATAACGCAGCTAGCACAACTTTTTTTTGCTTGCAAAATGTGGTTTTATACTGCCCTATGGTGTCTAAATAACATACCAAAAATGCAGCTTTACTACATGTTTTGCGAGTTTAATGTACGATTTTACCGTACTATAAAGTAATATACGAAAAACGTATGACGTCAAAATGTATGACATGTTCCTACAATATGTTGTCTATATGAATATCACTTAGAAAGTACTCTTAGTCAGACAGTTGCATTTCATACAATAGCGATAGATAACACAGTTCACTGGCATGACCTCATAATTGCTCCCTATCTTATTGCTGTGTCATGACTCATGTTGTTACACTAAATTGCGATTTTACATATAACAATATTTATTTGCATTTCAAATCTCGTATCTTACTTTCAGAGGCCTATCAGTAAGCTACAACAAGTACAGCCGAGTACATTAAAAATTATACAAGTATGCACTTTATTTCAATTTATTAAGTGATAGAACTGTATATATTTATGATCTCGAGTGCATATCTTCGCTTTGAAAATACTTGAAATTATTATGCTATAAAATATTTCTTATTATAAAAAAATCTGACACGTTCAGTTTACGTCTCAATATAAAATACAAAGTTATGATTTTGAACATTACAGCTGATACCAATGAGATCGTAAAGTAATTACAGCAGTATAATAAATTAATAAACCGGTCTTACACGAGTCGAATAACATTGTAAAGGGTTATTTAATTCCATTATGTAATCATGATGAACATCAGTTGAATGTCACTTTCATTAATTTGTTGCTATATGCTGTCATATAATTAGTGATACATTGTCCACGTGTTTTAACTTAAAATTATGTTCGTGTTATTCAATTAACAGTATTTTGCAAACACTATGACGTCCATGACACTTTGTAGGACAATGGTTATTTTTAACACAGCATCGTAAATTTAAAATTCGTACATTATTATCTACATTATGTTTAATGTACACTCAGTAGCCCCCGCACATTTGTTAACTCGCTTTTATACGATTAGGTACAGTGAACAAAAATGTGTTCTACCACTTTTCGACTTTATTAGCGCTGAAGAAAATCGAAAACTGGTAGTCCATATTTTCGTTGCCTGTACAACTTTGCAAAAGAAAAAAATAATAATTGAAATCTGACTGCTTCTTTAACTATGCTTTTTATGGTAGTTTACGAATGATTACTCAACTGTGTTCGCAATAGTACGGAAGATTTATTTGTCAAAATTATATTGGGACGAAATAATACACGTAGTCATTTTCATACATCGTATCGCATTATAGTCATTAAACGCATAAATCGTACGGAATCAGTCTACTCACCTTCAATGTCAAATAATATCCCTTATGGAACAGCGAGCCCATAACATTAGCACATAACTGCGTCATCCCTCCTCGAAGCTTCTCGAAATTCTTCAACCGAGTGATGGCCCATGTGTTAGTGGCCGTGAAGGCTACCAGCGTGTGCAGGAATATGAGGATGCTCTGCATGTCCACTGGAGACTCTGGCTTCAACTCTTCAAGGTATGTGCAGCATTTGTATAGCAGATCCTTGATGTGGGTTATCCATCGCAGGCTGGAACAATATTTTTATTCAATGAATTGCAAGAATTGAGTTGGCTAAGTGAAGTGTCATTGACCATTCTCTGATGATGGGCAGCAGCGTCATTATAGTGGACACATTACTGCGATCGCTAAACCACTTGCCCAGCGTGGCGATTGTGGGTTTTGGGTCTAAGCGCATGGTTAATAAGAGATGTCTACGCCCAGCAGAAGACTGAGAAAGGCTGATGAAGATAATGATGAATTGCAAGTGACCCTCGATTTGGACGATGATTAAGTGAGCACAGGTCCTAAATTTGAAGTACAGGTGTTTGTCTACTCGTACCCCCAATGCTGGGCAGGCATACAAATCCAATATCTGCCATTCCGCGTAATGAAGAGTTAAAATTTACTAAACCGAAATTACAGAAATTATAGCGCCCTCTTTACCAAATTCAACACAATGGAGAGTTGTGGAGTTTGCGGACGATTGTGGTAGGCACACGTCTCAATGGCTTAAGGTTGTAGTACCTTCGAAACATAAAGTACAGATGTCGCTAGTGATTAGCAGGGCTCGGAGGTTACATCGCACGGCAAGACTAATAGCAAGCTATGGAGTCGACATTTGCCATAAATGTAAATTCTTCTTCATACTCATATTCACTAATTTTCTTACTCCCGTAACACTTTTGTTCCTTATGCAGGCTAACAGATCAAAAATATTAATCGAAAATACATCTTGTATTGAATAATTTGCATTTAAAATTAATTTCTATAGTATAATTTGGGAAGTGTTAAGCTTTAAATCGATGGCCCCTGATGTGCCCTTACCACCACGGCCTATAATAAACCGAAATAAATGTTTGATTGAACCTGCGTCTACAGCTTTTGCAGATGATGCTTTTAACAGGTCACTATGATCTCAACGTAAAAACAAAACAATGTTGTAAAATCTGGAATATCATACAACATTTCGTCGGATGACGATTATGTAGGCCAATAAATAACAATAACTTCGATATTTTGTATTCCTATACTACTCAGACAAAGAGACAGTGCTCTACTTGGATCTTTTTGTCCTGTTTAGTTACTCCTAAAAAGGCCACTGTATAATCACAACAGCAAGATAATAGCCTGGGTAAGACCATCTTTCGAAAAAAAAAGACGGTCTTACCCACCTTTAACTTAACTAAGCAAACCTCGAGAATGTATGCTATGCCAGAAAGACTAGACTTCGTATGAAATATTTAATTACAATTTGTTCTCCAACCTAAGAGTAATTTATACGTAAACAGCTATTATATCCTATAAAAAACATTTCGAGACATCTATCATATCAACCTTGACATATTCGAAATAAATGAATTTAAAATATTTTAATATGTATGTCTAAACAAAGTACCTAAGTTATTCAATTGTAAGTATTGTCTGACAAACTGTTGACTCAAGTGTATCATGCATTGCAAAACAAAACAATACATAAGCTAAGTGTGTATGTATTGCGATTTTGATCCACTTTACTTGGTCACGGACCACTGACAATGTACTCAATGTTATGTTTTGTTGATCGCCTTTCATTTCGTTGTTGACGAATAAATTCAGTAAAAATCACCAAATTAAAATTTAAAAAACCTACTTCAACCGATTTCTCCAAGATCCCCGATTTCTTTCCATCATTGGTTTCCTCAAATCCTACTTTCTGAATGCAAATTCTTGTAAATTAATGAAAATTATCAAACGCACCATACATAGGTACATGTACGTAGTACCTATAACATTTGAAGAGATCCCTCGATTTCTCCAAGATCCCATCATCAGACCGCAACTTGGTGCCAACGGGACCATCTCGGGGTTATACACGTTCGATCACAAAAAAATATTTAAAATCGGTTCACGATTCTCGGAGATATCGGGTAACATACATAAAACAAAAAAAAAAAACAGTCGAATTGAGAACTTCCTCCTTTTTAGAGTCGGTTAAAAATACCTACATGAAATAAAGCTAAATAAACCTACCACGCTACTAGTCCGTGGGCTAGTCGGTCTGAAATTAGAAAACGGTATAATTTGGGGGTACCAAGTGTCCTTTTTACAGTAGTTAGACATATTCATAAGGATGTTAAAAAAGTACGATAGACATCTCAAAGTGGTAGCTAATAGGCATACGGGCTATTTCAAGATTTCCGTTGTATGAATGGTATGGTTAAAATTAGGAGGTACAAATTTTCCTTTTCACGGCTGTTAGGTAAGCTTATAAAAACGTCAAAAATGCAAGATTGCCATTTATAAGTGCTACCTAACAAAAATGGGGGCCTAATTTCAGGCCGACTAGCCCACGGACTATACGAATGTGATTCAGTTTAGGACCTAAACTGAATCGCGAAGTGTGTTCCATAGAATAAACTGACAAGCCGAACCAAAACTGAATCACAGTCAGATCCCCACAGGTAGCCCCACAGTTCTCATTTTGGTAGCTATTCCCGCGAATTTAGAAGTAAATTTCGAACGTTTGCTTCTGTCACTCGAACGAACGCGTCATCAGCGTGAAAGAGACAGAAATTTGAATTTTTTAAGTTCTCGGTAGGCCTTCAGTACTGTCATACACGAGTTACCTAGTGATTCTAGTGAATGTTGGGTTATTATTTGACAATTTGTTCTAGTGGACCATTATATGCAGTGTTTACAATAAATCGAGGGTTGGGTGGTCAAACCCGATAAGTCGAGTAAACCAGTTTTTTAAATACGAACTATATGACATTGACGTGAGGTTGTTATTTCAATGAAAAAATATTTCGACTTATCGGGTTTGACCACTCAACCCTCGAAATGCACTGTATGACTCTGTTAAACCTATATGATTCAAAACCTACATTCTCACTCTCAGCTTTCGTGGCTGATGTCTAAACTAGTCGGCCACTCAGACTCAGTGAACACCAGTCGAATTTCTCGGGCATATGCAATCTGTTATAATTATAAGGCTAGGCACCCTAGACCATACTCTAAGGGTGCGGCTCCACTGACGCGAAGCGGAGAGGAGCTGTGGGAGCTCGGCCAATGAAACCGCATCACAGTGTTTTGAATTTTGAATTTAAAGAATATAATTGGTCAATTCTCACAGCTCCGCTCCTCTCCGCGTCAGTGGAGCCGCACCCTTAAGGAGCAAGCAATACATGCTAGCTGCCTCCTACACTCCTACTCTAATCCCTCACGGAATTCGGTATAGCGTGTTTATGTTATATTCTAAAACATTGCATGTTGCATGTGACATACAAATAATTAACACATTCTCATTAGTGCTGCACTATTTTTATCCTGATATATGAGTCAACTTGGTAACTTACTGCAGTAGGTCAATATTGTTAATTGAACTAATTACTTACAACTGGGCTTTTATTACATACATAACATAATGCACTACACAAAGACAGTAAGACAACTCACTATTTACATAGCAAAATATTATTAAATATTTGCTAATTAAATTCAGATATTATTTTGACTTTTATATAATATTTTCTTCAGTTACCGCGAGGATTACACATGAAATAAAACTATGAAAACGGATAAACTCGCGTATATTAACTAATTTTAAGTTCATTCCGACGTTTCGAACACTTTACAGCCACCACGAACCCTGTAAAGTGTTCGAAACGTCGGAATGAAGTTAAAATTAGTTAATAATATACGCGAGTTTATCCGTTTTCATAGTTTTATTTCTTGACTTTTATACTTTCCTAATTTTTGGTAATATACTTGTATCATTGTATATTGGGCATAAACATAGTACATGGTAAGTGTAGGTACAGTCACCACATGGGAATGTTGAGCCACTTGGCAATGGATGCAATTTGGTCGTGTAATATTATGGGTTCGGTATCTTTCGTTAGTAGGCACAATCGCGACATGACCGATGTTCCCCGATGATATGTCAGTCAAATACGAATCTTTGTTGCGTCAAAATTTCAGTATGTCAAAACTAGTTGAAATACCTAATAAAAATTTCTTCGTCTAGTCTAAGGATTAGTCATCGGCCATTATTAGACGCTAGATGTCGTTGTTCCTAGAGGAAACTGGATAACGACAGTTCTTCATAGATTTGTCTAAAACCGTTTAGTAATTTATACGTATTTGCTTCAAATCGGTTGCCATAACTTATCTGACATTAATAGGCGAGGTATTTTTTCCATTCAAGATATTTATTATTTATATAAATAGGCATGTTATCGAGCAATTTTAAATTATTTTTTTTCATTGACAGAGACAAATGCTATTGCTGTCTTTATTATCATTCGTTACAGCTCAGTTGACGTTAGTTGAAAACTTATGTAACCTTTGTAGAAATATGGTAGGTAACCTTTGACAATCTACCTATAATCTGTCAATAGCCATAAAAATGTTTAGTAGAAACTTGAAAGTTTCTGACTGAAATTCTAACTTTGAAAAAATACCTGTCAGTGACAGCCGTTAAAAGGAAAGTGAACGAAATTACCATCAGGGCTCTGAAGTTAGATTGACGTCTCCAGGACTAAAGCGGATGTTATAATTATAACGTAACTATAGTAACGTCAGCTTCCGAGATAATAGCGATCAATCATTGGTTAAACATTTTTGTTATTACGTAACCATGGTAATGTCACCTTCTGAAGAATACGCGAGCGGTCATTGGCTAACCGTAGCAACGCCCGCCTCATTGGTCAGCAGATTTCGGCCGAAGTCGTGATACCAGCCTCATAAGAGTTCGGAACCCGATTTGTATTATTCGACCAAGTTGCGAACAGTGGCAAGTGGCTCAACAATCCCGTGTGGTGACTGTACAGTACAAGTCAACTCTCTTAATAAGTTTTTACAAGGGCACTATCAGAATTATGTTTGTTATGCTGATTTCTAATGCTATTGTTCATTTTACATTTTATTACCATTTGTAGTATATTTTCTACTTTTTATACTTCTCTATTGTAAATTACGATACCCATGGGAAAATTTGGGTTGGTGACAAAAGTATTATTACTGCCGTCACCTTGTAGCTTCCATAATAATAAATGGAAGCCATATGGCGACGGCAGCAGAATACATTTGTCACCACCCTAAATCTTCCCAAGGTAAGAGTCAACGAAATGTCACTGACAATTCGGTTATCGAAGATTGATGATGGGCAGCAGCATCATTATAGTGCAATTCCCTTGTCCAGTGTGGAGATCATGGGTATTTACCTCCTAATGCATCCATATCCATAGTTAATAGGTGAGGCCTACACACAACACTCACAACATCCAATGGCTTTAAAATGGATGTTTCACCACCCTCACCCTCACCCACCACCAGTTCGAAAAACCCGCGCAGCTCGAAGGTGTTGATACCAGTCTGCCTGCGACCATGGGTCATGAACGGGGTGAATGTCATGTCCGAAACGTCAGGATATAATTAAACGTAAATTTACGCGATTAAGACCCGTTTGTCTTTAAAATACGAGTGATAATCGTGAAAGTTTAAATCAATATATATTATGTTAATAGGTGAGGCCTAAATCCAGCAGTGGACTGAGATAGGCTGATGAGTCTGTAATGTACTATTATGGTATAGACTGATCCAATAAAAAAATATTACCTGTACTCCTTATTCAAGAACACACCCACATAAGACAACTTCACGGACTCCGAGTGGAGACTCTGCACAATATATTTACAAAGCTTCTCAAATCTCTTTCTGTCTCTCTCCTTCTTGAACACCAAGAACAGTTGACTGGCAGCCTTGTAGACCTCCAAGGCTGGCACCAGTTCTATGGGTTGGGGATTCTCGTCTTGTATGGGAGGGTTTGGAAGAAGATGGTCAAATTCATCCCTGTAAACAAGAAGTAATGTATGGTACATAAAACACTGATATCGGTAGGGCTTATAACTGGCATATAATCAGATTGGAAACGCATAATTGGTTGATTAACACCGACTCAGGCGACGCAATGGAGCGACGCCATTGTGTCACCTAATGATTTTTTTAAATTTCTATATATTATTTTATATCTGTAACCTGTTTTTTTATTGTGTAATTTTAGTTTCATGACGCACTGGTGTTAAACTGTAATATTAATGTAAACTGTTGTTTTAATTAATAAATAAAATTAAATGACAATGATGCTTTTCAGTTAACCCGGCGGGAGTGTGGCAGGGTATCTCATACCCTGCGTTTGACTTATGTCAATATATTTAAAGTTTATTTTTGTTCAACTTTTTTTCACCACACTCTCGCCGGGTTAATAATTATTTTTTGAATAAAATTAAACATAAGAAATATATTATAAGCCAATTCTATGTAGCTAAACTTCACCCAATAAAGTAAAATTATATTCAAAAATAATTATGCCATATATCATAATATGTTTAGTAAAAAACTCATAATTATGAAAAGTAGCACATTGAAGTTTTGTTTTGTAAATTTTTGCTTATAAAGACTGTCCACGTAAAAAAGTGGTCGACATAAAATTCTTACAAAAAATAAATAAAAGAAAAATGAAATCTGTCACTTTGACAGTTAGAAGGCGGGATATATACGGTTTATTTTGGGACTACTTTCGATTTAAAAAATAATAACTACAATAAAATGGCCTCTAGCCAACTGGACAAGCATAAAAGAATTTTGTACACTTACAATGAAAATCTTGATATGTCGCAAGCTAAGCTAGCTAAATTATTATCCGTTCCTAAATCTGCAGTCCAAAAGGTATTGGCTAATTATCGGTCGACGTTGACGGTTGAAAGGAAGAAAGGTTCGGGTAGAAAACACGGTTCCATGGATAAAAGTAAGGCAAGGAAAGTCATCGAGCATTTTAAGAAGAACCCAACACTGTCCATTCGAGACGTCGCCAGGAAATGTAAGGTATCGAAGTCGTACGTCCAGAAAATCAAACAAAAAGCAGGTTTACACTCATATAAGGCTTCTAGCGTTCCAAATCGCGATGCTACTAAACAAAAAGTATGTAAAACTCGAGCCCGAAAATTGAATACAAATTATTTAACAAAATTTGATTGCATTTTGATGGACGATGAGACCTACGTCAAGGCAGATTTCAAGCAGTTGCCAGGGTTACAGTTTTACGTCGCAAATAAACGAAGAGGTATTGATGATAAATTTACAACAAAAAAAAATTAGACAAGTTTGCAAAAAAAAATTTAGTGTGGCAAGCCATATGTAGGTAAAAAAAGCAAATCTTTCGTTACAACTGGCACAGTTAACCAATTCGTTTACGTGAAGGAGTGTTTAAAAAAACGTTTATTGCCGTTCATAAGAAGCCACGCTCAGTCAGTCATACTTTGGCCTGATTTAGCCACTTCTCATTACGCGAAATCGGTTTTGACATGGTATGAGGAATATAATATCTCTGTAGTACCGAAATCTGCAAATCCTCCAAACTGCCCAGAACTCCGACCGGTAGAGAAATTCTGGGCAATAATGAAAAGAAAGCTAAAAAAAGGAAGAAAATTGCTACCGATGTACAACAATTCAAAAACTATTGGGATACAACATGTAAAACGGTCACCGAAACCGATGTACAAAGATTGATGGAAGGAGTAAGAAGAAAAGTCAGGGCATTTTATTAGTCTCAATGTGTTGCACAAGTCTTGTATTCTATTTTGAAGAACACGAATTATACTATTATATAAATGTATAATTAATTCGTTTTTGTTATTTTTTTCATCTTATTTGTCATTATAACGTCGACCACTTTTTTACGTGGACAGTCTTTATACATGTTTGTTTATATAACCTCCAAAGAATTTAATTTTGTATTATTTTCTATGAGCAATATGTATACCTAGATGAAAAATGTGTCAAGAAAATTTAGAATGTAATAGCAGTAGTTTAACTAAATCAAACTAGATATGTTATTAGAGATGCTACAATATAGTAAGCAGTTTAATTGTGTAATTCAATTATACAATACTTGTAGTTATAGATGCATATAAGTTAATAAGAATTTATGTCGTAAGAACTTACACAAATTGTACATATATAAGATTCTTATAAGTACATAAATACATTTGAAGCAGGTTTAAACTTGATCACTTATCATTTTAGATTGTTATGATCATCACAAAACATTTAGGTTCAAAAAAAGTATTACTACATAATATGTCTAATGTATAATTGTATACTATGTTATGGTTGACGGTGGAAATAGGTTGATGTGTAAGATTTATTGAAATAATTGATACATGGGTTTTTATTCGTAGTGAGCGAAAAGGTTGGACTCACAGTATCATTCGTAAGAATCTTCGCCTCGATAGCCATCCTCTTATGTACGCTTGAATCTTCACAGCTGATTGTTCCCTTTTCTTTTCGAGTGCACGCTCTTCCCGGGCCGCCTTCGTCTGCTCCAGGAACGTGTCCTTACTCGTCATTGATTTCGAAAACATCTTCGACAGATTCGTGAACAAAATACTGCTTTGTTATTATTGTATACTCCCTCGGCTTATTACTTGTCAGGACATATCGCCCGACCCCAAACTCGACTAGTTATCCTGGTAAATCTATCATCTTCACGAAACGTAGACGCTATATTTCTAATATTGCACTCAATGCATAATCGGGTGGAAATATATTAATTTTATAAAAATTATAACATTAATCCCTCCGCGACCGAGGAGAGAAAATTTTATTTTGACGTTTTGACAATGTTGCCTGAAATTGATGTTTTGTTTATTAGCGTATCTTTGTTATTTAACTAATAAAATTATAAGATGATATTATTATTTACGAATACATTATTCATTAGCCGGCCGGAATTCGTAAAATATCAATAAAATACGTTAAGAAACATAAGTTTTTTTCCTTTGGCAACAATATTCAATTAGTTGTAAAAGTGCCATCTTGCGGATTACTGACCAACTGCATGGTTGTGCATAAAATGTTATACGTCTTTTCCGCTAGAGGGCAGAGGCGCTTCTGATTTAGAACTAAGTCAAAATAATATATTTATATCCTCCTGAGTCCTTGAGTCCGTTATAAAGGTCAAAATCATGCCATGTGTAAAGGCCGAGCGCTAAAAAATTAATTTATAAAGAAAGTCCCAGAGTCCGTTATAACGGCCAAAATTGTGACATGTGTAAAGACCGAGAGCTAAAAACTAAAGTTATTCATAAACGCCGATTGTCCGTTATAAAGGTCTTAATGTTTCGCGCTTAAAATCAGGCAATAATGGCGTGAATTTGAGAATCAATGGCTGTCGTCCAATCAGAAATATATCTATCTCTATTTCACAAAGGCTATTGCCCAGTGAAAAAGAATATTCCGTTCAGTGAGACGTCAAATGTCCGGCAAGATGTCACATTGCGCAGGTAGAGGTGAGTTCAATTTTATTTTTTCGCTTAAACCTGTTTGTTTTTGTCTGTCGTTTTATTTATTTAATGAGTATTTTACAAGTTTATTATAATGTAATTACTAGTTTTATTGTAAATATAATGTTTGAAGTACAATTAGGTGTTAAATTAATTTGACCTTTGTAAAGCCCTCTCGGACTTTGTTCATAGCGTCATTAAGTTCTCACACTTGTTCAAAATGAGTTTTCCTTGAAGTATGTAGATTAAAATTTCTAAATTAGTTATATAATGTTACAGAAGGTTTATTACAATTATTTTTAAAATACTTAAGTAAAGTTACTTTATAAGGACACTAGTGTGATGTGAGAAGTAGACTGATTTAACTACAACAGTTTTGTATTGAATTAGATTTTAAAAGAAAGATGTTAATGTTTTAATAACAGAACAGTTCTACGATTTTTGTTAATTTTTATAATTATAGCATTTTGACAATGCCTTATGTTTTATTTTATTTTTCAAAGATACACCTGATTTCATACAAAATGACACATATTCGCCACATTTATTATATAATCTTAGTCACATAAAAGCCGAGAGACCTTTATAACGCCCAAATAATTTGTAAAATAAATTATGCTTAAAGTATACCTCTTTGAGTATATAACCAACTTTGACCCAACAAAAATCTGACAGATTCATTTTAAACCTTAAAATAAGCGACTGAAAGTTCAGGACTCAACACTGATAGTGTTATAAAGGACTCTCGGCTTTTATGCGAGCGTACTCGATTTTTACCCAGGACTTTACGCTGATAGTGTTATAAAGGACTCTCGGCTTTTATGCTAGTGTACTCATTTTTTATCCAGGACTCAGGAGGATATAGTACATTATGACACAAGTGCGAAAAACATGAAATCCGAAACGAGTGGCGAATTTTAAAACACGACCGATAGGGAGTGTTTTAAACCGACACGAGTTTTTGCACGTGTCTCGTAGTTCTCGTACGACGTTTTTTAATGCAGATGGCCCTCCGAAGTTTTGGACCTGACGTAAAATGACACACTTCTCGAACTAGAGCCTAAAAAAGGCACTATCTGCACTAAAATAGTACATTACGACACAAGTGCGCACTTGTTTTGCGCACTTGTCACGCACGTGTCTCGTACGACTTTATTTGGTACAGATGGCCCTCCGAAGTTTCAAGCCTGACTTAAAATGACACACTTCTCGCACTAGAGCCTAAAAAATACACCATCTGTACTGAAATAGTACATTTCCTAACTAGTGCGGGAAAATTTTTTTCGGCTAGGGTGGAAGTTGGAGTTGGAGCCCGAGTGAAACGAGGGCGACAATCACCCGAGTTAAAAAAAAGTTTTTGCACGTGTAAGGGACGATTTTTTTCATAACAAGTGCGTCAAAAAGAGAAATTACCGCGCGCGAAGCGTGCGCAAAGTTCGTTTTTACGCACTAGTTAGGAAAAAATATTATCATCAAGTAATAAGAGATTTCTTGGGCCAGCCGTACGCGTGTAAGTTCTTACGTAAGTTATAGGGACGGAGCTATAGGGTAGACTGGGGTCAATTGAACCAATTTGCCTTTAACCGACCGTGACCGATGAGTAGAAAGTATGTATGATGATAAGTAGAAAGATGTACGCTCATAATATTTCAAGGTTAGTTATCCGGTTCCTAAATAAAATTTATTTGGATGGTCTATATCTCATAGTTTTTTGACAATGGTGAAATAAAAAGAAAAAGGCAGAGTGGTTCAATTGACCCCACATGTGTGTCAATTGAAACACTATGTGGGGTCAATTGAAACACTTAAATATCTTCGACACAATGGAAGTATTTATATCTGTTTTAATCTTTTTCATTACTACCTTTGCATACAATGAGCTCATTAAAAGTTCGCAAGTATAGCATGAACATATTTATCTCAATTTATGAGCATCTGAAAAAGTCGTTAAAAAAACATGGAATAAAAAAGGAGTATACGATTTTTAGACTTGATTGTTACTGTTACCATTAACATTTACCGATGATTTATAGCGATGTAGAATCGCAGAAAATAATCAAAACTATGTTTCATACAAAAGTGCCTGTTTCAACTATAACAATGTTTAAATTCAATCATAACCATTCCCAAACGCCCAGTCACAACGAGTGTTGTAATCGCGATGTGGAATGAAATAAAAGACGAAACAAAATATCAGTTTAAATGGTTTCATTATAGCGGTAAACAAAAATATCGTTAAAAACGTGAGGCGATATTAAGCCGAAAACATTAGCAAAATACCAAATTTTATTTAGTTTACAAAAAAAGAGTACTTGTTGAAGTCTCTAACCTCTGAAACTATAAGACGTACGGTAACCTCAACTTGTTGGAAATTTATTATTCTTTAAACGTTTAATAACATATGATATCAAATAACATAAGGTTTTTTAAATAAAAATCTGAAACTAAAAAATGCCCGTAAATTTCGCAGTTTTTTACGTACTACGCAGCTAGCACAACGTTTTTTTGCTTGCAAAATGTGGTTTTATATTGCCCTATAGTGTCTAAATAACATAGCAAAAATGCAGCGATACTACTTGATTTGCGAGTTTAAGGTAAAACGACGTACGGTTTGACCGTACTATTTATGATCTAGATCAAAAACTAGCCAAATAATTCTGAAGCTTAATAAAACAAACATGTGCATAGAATACAAAACTTTATATTTCGAAGTTGGTTAATTTTGGGGACGATTAAAACAAGGGGAAGATTGAAACGTTTCAATCGTCCCCAAGCACGTTGTTTCTATCGTCCCCAAACCACTTTTTTGACTTCAATGTCAAATATTTTATATAAAGACTCTAACACTGATCACCGTCCATAAAACATTCGTTTATTCCTAACTATAACACTTACATAATTAGATTAGTCAATATACGAGAGTAGACGAAGTTATAAGACAATATACGAGAGCACGAATACTTACTTTTTACCGCGTGAAACTGGTTTCGCTCGTGGACACTTCCGTATCGCACCGGCGCCCGTGCGCTACTGTTAAGGATTGCAATATGGCCTACCGCTTGTTCCGAGTGTTGCGTCAGACGCGTAGGCATTATAGTTTCCGAGATATTTGACTTGTTTCAATCTTGACCTGTTTCAATTGTCCCCAGTCTACCCTACTAAGGAATGAGATAGTGATATTCACCTCTCATTCCTTGGTATAGCTCCGTCCCTAAAACTTCCGTAAGAACTTGGCGTGACAGCTCGCGAGGCCGAAGGCCGAGCTGCAGGAGTCCAGCTCATAAGCCCAATAACTGCGATAAAGGCTAGAAACATCTATTTTAAAACATCACTTTGACAAAGTCCGAGAGTAGCCTAAAGTTAACCTGTGGGTAATTTGTTATTTATTTACTTATATTTTCGTGTACAAGAATTAAACTACAATTTGTTAATATACCTACCTAGTAGCTAACTTGTTATCTGTGTTATCATAATTATCACTAGAGAGTTTATTTAGGCATAAAATATGTAATTTAGGCGAAGTAGACTAGACATTTAAAAATAAACTGTTGTTTTAAGGAATTATTGCGATACTCTATCAGGGTCCATGTATTCCATTGCTATATGGCCTATATGTAATACACATAGGATGCAAATAAAGATCTCTATCTAAAATATAAAAAATAAATATCGCTATTTGTAAGAATAACCACCGTTGCGGTACCAGTTGTAGTGACGATGCTTACGAAGTGGTTAGGCCCTACCACAAACCACAAACGAAGTGTTGCCTCCCTGTCACACTTACGTACGAATTCACAAGTGCGAGAGAGAGGCTACACATCGTTCGTGGTTCGCGGTAGGGCCTCAAGTTCGAATATCTACCTACTACAGATGTAGTGAGAAATTCTTTTCCTTCGGGAAAACTCCGATCTTTATCGGAATACGATGATACCCGAACTGTCAATCAATGATCGTATTAAATGAGTGACATTTTCATATCTAGTAATATGGAACTTTATTGTTTAGTGTCAAATGTCACAATGAACTAAACTGTCAAAGCTAATGTATAATATAGAGATGTTACAACCACCTTCTGTAACTTAGAAAAAAGATTGTTATTACAAAAAATATCCCCATATTAAAATATAACGTAAAATAAAACAAAACTTATTAGGGAATATTTTCAAGGGCTATAATTTTATGTTATTTTATTAGCATCCTTCTCGCAACTAAGTAGTTCAGTCATTTTATTTTTAACTGTATGGAAAAATTGGTCATTTGGAAATAATTCATAATAGCAGGAATATTCAGTCATACGGCTTTAATAACATGTAAATAATTATTTAGACACAAATCCAACAAAATTTGAAACATGAAAACCGCCACTTTTGTTAATTGTTAAAAAATCGTACAAAAATATTAATAAATATTTTAATACTGGTTCCTTAATACATGTTCTTGTTGGATGAAGCTAACTAAAAAAATAGACGAACCCTTCACACGTATTTTGTAAAATATTTACTTCCCGACGAAAAGATTGTAGGATTTTTAACTCAGTCATCTCAAAATATCATTTAAACACGATATAAACAGAAAAAATGCTATTATTGAATAATATTTTTTGAAACCGTATCTTTACTGGACTAATAAAGTCTTTCAAACGCAAACTTATAGGTGCCTAACATAAGTAACTTTATTTACATGCACATAGTTACATAATTAAACTACTACATACTAAATAGTCTTAGTTTCTCATATAATTATGAAAATATGGTAAAAGTTAAGCTAGTATCTAAGATAGGCCCTTTAGGAATTGTACCAAGGATGCTGGCGGCATTTTCTCGCTGTATCGCAATACTGGTACGTTATGCGAGGAAGTCGCTAGCTCTTCGGTCACCAGTTACCTCTGTTCTGTGAAATACTTGTTCGCGCTGGGACCCGTGGAAATTGCCATTCAAATTTTACCTACTGCATGTTTGGGGTCGATATTTTCAACGTTTTCCATTTCACAATCTGAGTAACATTCAGGCATGTCATCTTCAGATTCGTCTGAGCTTTCATTTAAGTTAATTATAATCCTATCAATGTGATCGTCCATCGAGTGTTCCTGTGAGCGATATTCATTTTCACATTTGACAGCGTGATCACAAACTTTTTTCCATTCATCCGGGCCAATCATATTTATTTTTTCTTCTAACAATTTTTTGACTGTAGTCATATTCATATCTATGTTCCTTTTCGATACGTATCCTTTTATCTGTGACCATATTTTCAATAGGGTTGAAGTCGGGATGGTATGGCGGTAACCTTAACACTTCGTGTCCATGTTGATGTAAAATTTTGTCAATGAAATATTCTACAAAGTCTTCTTTATGTCTACAAATAATTTCGTATAGTTGTATTTTGGTTAATGGTGAACTATGGGGAATATTGTGTTTTTGTAACCATTTTATCATGAGCGGCTTTGCAGTGTTAGAGTTGGGCGGACGTTCTACATATTTATTGTGATAAGCAGCATTGTCTACTACTAAAACAGAATTTGGAGATAAGTTGGGAATAAGTTGATTCCGTAACCATTTTTCGTAATTAATACTATTCATGGCATCGTGATAATCACATCGTGGTTTTATCAGTTGACTTATACATAAGTAGAGCACCCGGTACAAATCCTTTGGCACTACCTGCGTGTACTATAATAAGTCGTTGACCTTTTGAGATCAACTGTTTAACTCCTTTATCCGTAGAATCTATCCAGCTCTTCCCTGTTAAATGGGATGTATGAATATAAGTTTCGTCAGTATACACAATATCTCTGCCTTCAGATCTGTACTTCCTTATTAAGTCAAGGTACTTTATTCTTTTAAGTCTAATGTCATCTTTTTCCATCAGCATTTTTCTATTGTTAGTAATTTTCTTGAATAAGAAACCCATTTGGCGAAGTATTCTTCTAAGTGTAAAATCACATCCTTGGAAATTCATAGTTTCTATTAACTTGGACTTTAGTGCTTTTATTGTTGGGACCTGTTTGTAAATGAGATGAAAGTTATAAACCATTCGTCGTATCACTGCATAATCAAAATCATCAAGATCTAAATATAATTTCTTTCGTGGTCTACCCAGCTTAATATTGTTTGAGTCGATATGTTTATTTTTTTTATATTCTTCTTCCTGGTTCAAATATTTTCTTATTGTAGGTCTAGGTGTTGCACTTTGTCAAAATATTCTGTGTCATTGCTGTTTTTGAATTTAGTGTTTTCTGATATAAAGTATAGGTAAATATTAAATATAATACCTTGGACTGGATTTTTTAACCGCTTTCGAGGTTTCGGCATGGCAACCAAACCTTTTTTTTAAGTAACCTCAAAATATTATTAAAACTATAACTAATATTACCCACTCTATATATATATTGGTCTGCTGACGCGACTTACCCCTCCGGCTGTTAGATGGGTACTGAAGCTTATTGAGAGAGCACGATTAATACGAACCTTTCCGAGTTTTCTTTTTCGTATATACGGAGGAAAGCAATTTCTCACTACATCTGTACTTACAACTAACGAACTTTTCTGAGACATGGATGTTTTCGATTAGGTACATCCGGAATCTTTCTCTCAGACATATTACGCCAAAATTTAGTTTGTATTGTACCCACCCAGGCCCACAACGGCCACAACAGGAACCTTAGGTATTTGGGTCAAAATTCTTTTCGTTGTCTTTTTTCATACCACTCTGTCACGCTTTTAGTTGCTGTTTCGACTCAGTATATAAACAAAATCAGTGCACCTGTATTTCTTTTTCACGCTACACTTTAATCCATACATCAGAAATTGAAAACAAAACATCATCTCATACAAAAATCACCACTGCGTCACGTTTTTTAGGGACACAAAATAAGACAACGAAAAGAATTTTGACTTATTTGAGCTTGTCGTGGAATTAGGTGGATTTGTGTGATATTGTCATTGTGTAGCCATAACCAGTCACTCTCCGGGGCCACAGGTGCTAGGTATGCCGTGCTCAAAACGTCGATTGCGTTATTTCGACGGTAAGAATTCATTAGGGTTCCGTAGCCAAAATGGTAAAAACGGAACCCTTATAGATTCGTCATGTCCGTCTGTCCGTCGGTCACAGCCGATTTACTCGGAAACTATAAATGCTACAGTAGGTAACGAAATTTTGTAAGGATATGTGTTGTATGAACCGCTACAGGATTATGATACTAAATTGTAAAAAAGAACCATTGGGGTGGGGCCCTCCATACATGTAACTGAGGGATAGATTTTTTTTTTGTTGTATATAAGCGTGTGGGGTATTATAAGAAAGGACTTTAAAAATTATATAAAGGTTTATAAATCTCATTTTTATTTAAGCAAATTGTTTTCGAGATATCAGCTCTCAAAGTCTGAAAAATGTGTCCCCCTCCCTCTATTTTTTAAACTACGCGATATAAAATTCTTTAAAAATATATGTTATGCACATTAATAAACTCTATCAACGATTTTTGGTTTGATTAAATTATTGATAAAGGAACGGAACTCTTCGCGCGCGAGTCCGACTCGCACTTGGCCGGTTTTTTCATATATAATTCTAAGTCACGTTTCGTAAATATGTAATGTGAAAATTGGCTATGTAATTAAGTTTTTTGAAAGGTATGAATATTATATTTTTCCCTGATAGCCGTTGTCTTAAGGTTCAGCAAAATGCGTCTTTTTAAAAGGTTTTTATTAACTTCATTTATTATTATGTCCTAAAAAATGGAAACTACATAATGTAGGTCTAGATTCAGAGAAGAAATTGTATGACCATTTCTTTCATATTCACGTAAAAAAAAATTTTTTTTTTAATATTCCGTGGTGGGATGGGATCAAAACCACTATCAGAAGTATATCTTTGAAGCAGACCGCTGTCGATTAAGTGTGTAGGCTAACGACTTGACGCTCAATCGTCTATAATTTGCATCAAAGTTGACGAAACACATGAAAGTTATAGCAAAGCCATTTAAAAGGTACATGTCAATTACCACTCATTTGAACAAATATTGGCGCCGCAAGAAGTTATGCAAGGCAATTCCAATAACTCTAACGAGGTCATTATCTATATCAGCGATAGTGATAACATAATTAACAAAGGGCTACTTAAGTAGACGCCTAATTCTGTCTGAGGAATTTATTGCACTCACATTTCATAAGAAGGATCTTTTTACAAATGTATAAGGGTTGTTTTTGAGTAATATATTCATGATTCATTATGAGATGCGTGATGTAAACAACAAGTAGGTAATCGACAACGATCGAATTTCGCCTTCTGCTGCCCTAACGCGAACACCGAAGTTCATTTTGGAGGATTTACTTTGGAAGTTTGGACAAATCCCCGAAATTTACGAACTTCGGTCGGTGTTCGCGGTAGTACTTAGGCCTGTTTATAGATGGGTATTTGAGCGTTTTTCATAAACTGTATTACATTTACATCTTCGTAAGCCCCAATGTGCAGTCAAAGGCAAAATAAGGTGTACCTATACAAAAATGCTCAAAAATATGTCCCAATGCATTTTTATCCTATGCAATAAGAACGTCGTAAGGTAATTTGTAAGAGTATTCTTGCACTCCACTGTACACTCCACTTCAATGAGATTTTACCCTCTAATGCATAAGACATGCAAAAATGCATGCAGCCAATAGAGTCCAAAACCAAAGTGGCCATATTTGGCTACATATGCATTAGAGACCTTTCGCGGACTTAAATAAAGTCGCATTTCCTTCGTTTGATTTATTTTATAAACAAACTGTATTAACCACTATTCCTTACGCAGCAAGGTTCAAATTAAGATTTAATGAAAAAAATAGTAGGTTTATAATTTTCGATTAATCCATGATATTACTGGGGAATGTAAGGTACTTACCTTAAGTATTCATTCTTACAATACGAAAGTTGACCTCCGTTAAATGACGATCTGAAAATAAGTCTGTGGATAAAAATATTGGCCTATGCATGGCTAAGCTAACGCATACACATATAGGTACCTAGCAGGGACCGGAACCGTTATTTTATCCATACAAAAGAACGTTTCTTTTTTCGTTTATTTTCGTTGTGATTTAAAAATATGATATTATAATTACATAAAATATTGAGTAGATAGTACATAACGAGTACCTATAATACATTAAAAAATATTGGGCTATTTAGAGGTTTTTGTAAAATAAAATAACGGTTCCAGTCACTGATACCTATACAAAATCTACGGATCGGAAACATAATGTGTGTCGTGTCACAGCTAGGTGACACATTGTTTCCGATCCCTGGGTTAACCTTTTAATTCTAACTACTAAATCACCTGTGAGTAATCTAGTTATTATCACCTCTGACTAATTTAATTTCTATTGTGTCCTTTTTACTGTAGATAAATTAACGAAAGTCCGAAATTGCATTAGTAGTTTTTTTACTACATATCAGTAACAAAAGTAGTACCTATACATTACCTACATTCAAGAAATAAATGCATTCCCGCTGTCGGTGAGTTTTTGGGAATAGGTCAATTAAAAGAAGGAAGTTTCAGAAGGGTCGATTTATTTAGATACTTAGGTACTTTATACCAGGTGCTAGACGTAAGATACCTATAACTACTTGGTACTTATGAAATGAAGTAATAATAAAAAATCCGTTAGGAGCTTTTTCTGCTTCCAAAAACCTCACGGACAGCAGGAATACACCCTTAAGTAGACTGCCTCTGAGATTAGGTATACATTTTATAAATAATATAAAAAAAAGTAAACAAATATGGCTAACTTCAAAACGTCTTCGACACATATCGTGAAACTCGTTCGCAGATGTATTTTAACGATATTTATATTTACTAATAAATATCAATAATTTTAATCTTTGTGAATTCAAGGTTTAAGGTACCGTGCCCGAAAAGTCAGATTGTGTTCTTTTAAAAGTGCGTGATTATGGAATAATACAAGTTCTTAGGTTTGTTTACATTTTTTTAGATTCTTCTGGCGATTAGTACCTACTGTATACCTATACATAAGGCAATTTTCCATGTTCTCGGTTATTTACAAATATTAGGCAGGTAGGTATCTACCTACAACCTGACTTAGAGTCATGCATCTTAGGCTATATTGAGTTTTTATCGTGTATGTACTTATGTAGTGTATTATATAGACGTCATATTGTGTAATTTTCGCACATTCTTCATTAGAACGTGCCTGCTGTTTTATCCATGATGATAGCTTATAAACTCCGGGTATACCTAGCCTAACACTGTAGCCGTTCTCATGAGTTGGCAACTAACGATTACGTTAACGTTATATGTTAAGCATAAGCAGTCAATCGCGCTCTCAATGATGCATTGGAGCCAGCGTGATAGGCAACTTTAGATATGTTACGTACGTAAAGCAGGCCTTCGCCCTCGCTCCAATAAATAAGTGCGAGCGCGATAGAATGCTTTGTCTATCGAGTATGTAAGACCCTACGAACAAATAAAACATGGAAGCGGAACACCATACTAACTTGCCTTTCAAAAACGGTCCTAAATTTTAGTTGACAGGGTGACACTTGTGACCTCTTCAATGCATCACGGTAATAAATATTTAAACCGCCATTTTAAAATATAGTTGTGACTGGTCCATCAAAGTTTTGATTGGCTATTTTCTATAAGCATTTGTCAAAGATGTTGCGCCGAAATATGCGCGGTGTTAAGAAAAGCGCTATGTCCTGCCCATCTTGGCAGAATCGAAAAATTTTTTGGGGGCATTTTTGAGCTGTCGTTAGATGTCCATTTTATATAATATAATGGTCGCAGGTAAAACCTAACGTAACCGATACCGTAAAACCATCCAACTATGGTCCAATGCTGCGACTATGGTCTATCTTTCTGTCTTTGTCCAAGTTTTTTATTTTTAATGAGGATTTTTTGCCTATGAATAGCATGATTATATAACAATTACAACTAATGGAAGATATTCGATTAAATCTGCCTGCGACCACGGGTGTAACGTCACGGATATAATGAAACGTAAGTTTACGCGATTAAGACCCGTTTGTCTTTAAAATATTCGATTAAGTTTTGGACCATTGTTGGGTTGGGAGCATTTGAACTATAGTTAAGTTGTGGGTAATTCCGGCATATTTTATTTATTTTGTAAGTCCGTCATATGCGTCTCATATTGTTGAGTTAGGGGTGAAAATCAGTTGGTAGACGGACTTTTCTGATAGACGGTATTACCCGCATTGACCTTAGGTTGTTTTCCGATACTTGAAAACTCATGGTACGGCTACTACTGATAACGTGATAATAAATTAAGCATAGTTCAGAAAGTTGATAATTGGTGAGTAAGAAAATAATTAACAACTACAAGAGCTGTTAACACGTAGATGTTGTCATATATTATCCCTACTTTGTTATTACTTTATCCATATCTATTTTTGTTTACAGTACATGGTGCTAAATTAGCGCTTTATTTTGCTCAACAATAAACTTATGATACCTACAGTCGAAGACAAAATAAAGGGTATACAAAAACGTTCAAAAATATGTCCCAGTGCACTCTAATTCTGTGTAATAAGAACGTCGTAACATATTTATGAACGGATTCTTTCGATACTTATTTTTGCACTTGACTGTACAACAAGCGGGTACAAATAGATATGGGTAATTTGCAATGCTTTAATAGTTATTTGTTATACAAGGGTGATCAAAAACCCAATGTCTTACTGAGCCAAATAATTTAAACATTTATTTAGTGAGTGAGTACAGTCACGATCAGATATATCAAACCTGCTGTGATTCTCAAAAATATCTGCCCAGCTACTGCTAAAATCAAAATTCGTAAATTTCGAGGTTTTCCTCTGTCACTCCAACGAAGGCGTCATTAGAGTGAGAGAGACAACAAACTTTATAAAACGCGACCCTGCATGTAAAACCAAATAATCACTACACAAGTTCAAAGTAAAATCCAAGAATGTGTCATACGAAATGACAAATCGCAATAACCTTTCACTTATGGTTATGATCACTTATCCTAGTACCCATTATTCCTATTGTTCTACGGTTATCAGTTATCACAGGAAGTGTTGCGATTATGCACCTAATGACATGTTTCACACATTGCTCATCTGTTGATGGAAATCCTTTAGTTTAAGCTTGTAGACATTTTTTATGTCATAGGAAGGAAATAGGTAGACGGGTTTTCCTTCACCGTGAAGGAAAACATCGTGCATTGTGAGGAAACCTGCATACAGCTGCGAAGAAATGCAAGGGTGAATGTGAAGTTAGCATGTAATGCAAGTATTGGGACAGCGTTGGGGCCCACGCAAAATAGGCACATTTTATGTTGAGTTACAGAAAATTGCCAGAATACAACACAATTCAGTACCTACAAAAAGTACGGTCTCCTAGCAATGTACATATGAGAAGTTTCATAAGTTGCGAAACTTCTATAGAGAATGTTCTCGGCAATTGAAATTTTACAAGCAATCTAATTATGCCAAAACCGTTGAATATACATGCCTTCTAATGTATATTTTATAGCTCGTTTACTCAATTGTGAAATAACACTTTTTTATAAGTTCTTATGGAAGCATTCTCAATGAGAACTTATTTTTAAATTCTCATGAAAATGCTCGGAAATTTCCAAGTACATTCCCGCAATTTTTGAGAATGTTCTGCAACTTCTAGTTACATTGCCTGGCCAAATTGTAAGTAAAATGTAGTAGGTAAATTTAAATCTTCTAAGGACGGCAAATTTTCATTTCAACACATTGCAGCCTAAAGAATCTGGACATTTCTGGATTCAACAGGACTTACTAAGTACCTAATAAAATTTTAAGGGCCACCACTATAGATCTACCTACTGAGTAATGGACTTTTTTGTCGTCATCTTTACTTTTTTAAAGTCTAACAACAAAGAGGAGAAATTATAAAATGGGAATACTGTACTGTAGTGGTATCCCTTCGAACCTATACATATAATCTATAATTTAACCCTTTACGTACGGGGCCATAATATTTGCTGTTGTATTGTTTGACTTGATACCATTAGCCATTAGGTACATAATAAGTGTAACTATAATTTGTCAGTGGTGGCAACTCTGGTTGACACCCGCAGGGGCCATAGGTAAAGGATTAAGAGGAACCTATTCGACAGACTGTACCATATAATTTTGTTTTATATGCCAGTTTGGGGACTCTGCCTAATTATTCCTAAAATGTGTTTGCCTTTTCTTGAATTCATAAAATATTACCTTTCTGGGCATTGTATGGGGGTGTTTGATAATGGACGCTTTAGTTTTTAGTTTTTAATAGACTCGAAAAAAACATTTTGTATTCTTTGAATTAAGTAGCTAACTAGCTACCTACCAAAAACACAGTGGAATAATTTTACAATATATCTAGGTATTTGACTATAAATTCGTGCAGCGGCGTATCAAATAAATTCATCATCATCAGCCTATGATAGTCCACTGCTGGACGCCGGCCTCTCCTATTAACTATGCGTATTAGACGCATTAGGAGGTAATTGCCCTTAATCGCCACGCTGGGCAAGCGGATTGGCGATCGCAGTAATGTGTCCACTATGATGACGCTGCTGCCCATCACCAATCTTTTATCAAATAATGGTAAGTGACACTTCAATCCCTTAGTCGACTCTTACGACACCCGCGGGAGGAGTTGGGGTGGTGACAAATGTATTCTTACTGCCGTCACCACACGACACATGATATAAATAAATTATTTGTTTTCAATTAAATTGGTATTCAATGTGTATTTTTTTAATACCTAGAAGGCAGGTGACATATAGAAAGACAGACGAAAATGACCAAACTGAGTTCAGATTTTTTTTCATTTTGTCTACGGCTTTCTAAAATTGTTATATAACCGTCTACGACCAGTAATTAAATAGTTAGCTAAATTACCACATTAAACTACTTACTGTGAAATTAATTGTGGAAAACGTGTGTTGTCGGTAAAAAACTTTGTTGTATTTTTGGCAATTGCCAATCCATTAAGAAAAATACAATTAAAAATAAAAAACAGGCATAATTATGCCTTGGTAATTAGCGCTGTCTAAAATAAAGGTTAATATTTGACTATTAGATGTACATCGACTGCAAGGTATTATTTATTTTTATGAAGTTATGTCAATGTACCAGCATTGTACATATTCATGAATCGATCCTACATCTTACGACAAAGATCCATCTTCAATAATACGAGATTCAATTCGATAAAACAAAAGCTAGCGCCTACGCACCGAATCAAAGTGTCAATCATGTTCACCTGTCAAACGAGGCGGTCGGAAAGCTTCGGGAAAGCGCTCCAATGCTACGAAGGCTCTATCCTGTCACACCATTCGTCAGCTATCAGCCAATCAGAGCGAAGGGGCGTGGCCATGCGCTCGCGCCGCCTGAGCTCGCTAAACAACTCAGTGTAAACGCAGCTGTCGTTTCGTTAAGACGTCTTTCTATCGGTTTTTCTTCGTCGCGTGTTGACTTTTGGAACTTTTCGACCGGATTATAGTTATGATATTGTGAAGTGACTGGACTGTGGTATATACATGATGATGATGGATCAGGCACACCTTGGAGAATATTTGCTGAGGCAGCAAATGCTGCATGCGTCGCTTAATGGCTTGCGTAAGTTACGCGATGTTTATTTACTTTTTTTCAGGGGATGTCTTATCTATTACTTGACAAATCTACGTAATGTTTTCTGTATGTGATAGATTATATATGTCATCGTTATCAACTACTCACATATTATTTTACTAGTTTTAAATGTAGCGCGTGGTAGTAGAACTAGTCTTAGATAGGTAGTTGCTTCTCTTTTTTTCTTGTTATTATGTTCCTTATTAATTTATTATTACTGAACTACATAATAGAGTATACAGAGCGTTATAATGTTTACCTAATTACTACTGTCTTAACTGTCTGTTCATAATAGTCGCTTTGTATTTTTCTTGTCACTAAATTATGACATTTATATACTAACTACTAGGTACTTCAAAAATATTGAGAACTATTCGCAAATTATATTTTTGAACTAAACATAGAAAATGGTAATGTACCTAATGACACCTATGGATAGTAGGTACCATATGCGTTACCATTCCTTGTAACGGTTATTATCTTTTTAAATAAGCTCTAGGTATGATACCCTCAGCCGTGTGGTGACGGCAGTACTTAAGAATACATTTGTCACCACCCCAACTCCTCCTGCGGGTGTCGTAAGAGTCGACTAAGGGATTGAAGTGTCACTGACCATTATTTGATAAAAGATTGATGATGGGCAGCAGCGTCATCATAGTGGACACAGTCATTACTGCGATCGCCAATGCGCTTGCCCAGCGTGGCGATTATGGGCATTTACCTCCTAATAAACGCGTTAGGTTAGGTTACGCATAGTTAATAGGAGAGGCCTACGTCCAGTAGTGGACTATCACAGGCCGATGATGATGATGATACCCATTTTCAGAAGATCCTCGATGTAGAGAGTCTTCACCATTACAATATTCACACTGAGAAGTTCACATTGTAACCACAATCTAATACTATTAACAGAAACTAAAATTGGCTTCTTGCCGACGGCAATAATTCTACTAATTATAGTCGTATCGTCTAATTTTTAACAATTTAGAGGGTAGGTAATATACTATATTATTTAATGTTATTATCGAAAATATATATTTCAAAAAAGCTAACCTATATTTGTAAAGGTAGATTGAAAGTATACTATGTAGGTATTATGTATGCATACTTACAATTATAATCTAGACACCTACTGTACTGTCCATAATTTTATATTTCTTTTCGAAAACCTATCTTATTATTTAATGCATTAATTAACCTTCTTGGTTGTTAACATATTTTAGTAAAGAAGCCAAAAACATTTCATTATAGAAAATAAAGAAGCTGGCCTAATACCGCGAAAATCGAAATTCGTAAATTTCGAGGATTATTCTCTGTCATTCAAACGAAGGCGTCTTTAGTGCAAAAGAGAAAAATCCTCGAAATTTTCGATTTTCGCGGTAGTAGGCCTGAATGTCCTATCGACATACAAAAGACATCAACGCGCGATATAAAATTATGTTTTTGGTTATATTATAATAAAACCGCCTTCAAAATACAATTTGTAGCAAAAATTATAATTACTTAGGTGGTCAAAAATAAATAAATTTGCAGAAGTATGAGAAAAGTGAGAGAATTAATTAATTAAATCATGAAAACTCGGCCGCATATCTACCTACGGTAATTATTACATATTTTTATCACTTTATTCTTGGTATCAATTAAGGTAGGTAACTATAATATAATACTCGTACCTACCTACTTAATTGGCAGAGATAATTATAAGTTTAATTAATGGATATTTGTACTAACTTACACGTCCGTCCGACAATACACCGTTTTAATACGGAACTTGTCCACTTGTCATTGTAATCTACGATTATGTTTTATTAAAACAAGTTATTATAGAAAAACATGCAAGGCTTTATTAAAAAGTATATCGTGATTAAAATTACTGAAACTAATGAGCTACAAGCGTTGACTCTTGCGCATGGCGGAAATCACGCGATAAGATTGAAGATATGTCACTATTTATTCTTTTGCTATTTGTAAAATCTGTTTTGTACCTTTGTGTTAAGTGGGGTGACTCATTTATACAAACTTGTAGCTTTAGGCAAAAATATGTATAGAAGTAATCCTCTTTCTTATACACGTTACGACGTTCTTACTACACAGAATTAAAGTGCACTGGGACATATTTTTGAGCATTTTTATATACCTATGTACTGTACACCTTATTTTGCCTTTGACTGTACCTACTAAGCGGTGATATACATTTAAGTCGGTTCGATTCCCAGAGAAAACGGTAATTAAAAAAAAAAAATGAAAATGTATAGTTACAAATTTTTCAAAATAACAAAATATTATTTAAGCAAAATATCCTACCTAAGTATCTACGGTATTTAAGATTATTTCTTTTGATCTTCCATATTTTTGGGACGATCCGTACGTATATTTGAGAACGTGATCACAAGGATCGAAAATATCGAAATCGTTGTCACTTTTTGACAAACCCTGCTATACAATGTATAGCTAGTACGCTATCGAGGCCGTTTTAAAAGATGCTAGAATCAAATCCTTTAAGTGGAGTGCGGTAAAATGATTGAAAATTTTATTTCGAGACATGACCACTTCTTCAAAAATATTAAGGAGGTAAAATGGAATAAATAGGTACATTATAGTTTAATGGATTATATTATAATGGAATTAAAGTCATACTAATAATAAGTAAAAATTGAAAGCATGACAAATAGACCAGGAGGTAGGCAAACCGAGACGAAGCTACTTGGACCAAGGGAGGGAAAATGTGAAAGACGTGTCGTATCAAAAGTCTTTTAAGTTCCTTTTAAATTGCTATTTAATAGGTCAGGACAGAGATAGCTGGAAGTTACCTACTTACAACAGTGTGAGTTTAGTTTATGATGAAAATACTAACACGTTCGCCTCCAGTACTGTTTCACTAAGCGCTAATACTATGCCGATCGAAATGATCTGATAGAACTCCATTCCCATTGAGACGCATGTGTGACTGAACAGATTGTACTCTTATGCCAGTGACACAGCACTTGTGTCAAAAACGTTCGTATTTCTATGGCACTGGCATAGGAGGAAGAACTTAATTTATGCTAGTGGCATAAGAATAAGGTTACTCTGATCACGTATGTGTGTCACTGGCATAGGAATCAGATTTTGTTGGTCACACATGCCGTGTCACCGGCGTCGAACGTGTTAAACTGCCTCCACAACAGAATAACAATTCCAATAAACAATCCTAACGTCCTCCCAATCATTGGCAAGCTATGATGATTTCAATCGCAATTTATGCGATCATAAAATTATGAATATCTGACGGCACTCTTTGATATTTGGATGTCGCGTCTCGCCCAGCGTCGGAAGTCGTAAACCAGCCATGTTATGACCGCTAACTCGACCATGGCTTCATAATTAACGATTCATCTCGTTAATACAACTGATATGCGGACAGGAACAGCTTTTCAAGATTTCACTAAAAGTAATACAAGCGCGATCGATCGCGAGGTGTGGCCATAAAGGAGCATTCCATGGGCTGTCCCGTACAAACGCGAGTATATTTCAATAATTTGAGTTTTCTTCCGAGTTATTAGTTATTACATATATTTTTAAGTAATTTTTGACTCCGCTAGTCACGAAAGAGAACTTCGATAAACCCACAATTTTGAGAAAAACCTGGTTCGTACGGGACATTGGTGGACTTTTTCGTGGAATGCACCATAGCTTTACAATAACAGAATAATAACTAATTCGTTTACCTATTTCTAGTATATGTAAGAAGATAGTAGTACGGTCGAGGAATATAATTTCCTACCCATTTCGTACCTTGTCATAGTAGCCATAATGTCCTAGCAGCTTTCATATTGATTGTCACTGTGACATGGTACGAAATGGGTAGGAAATTAAATTCCTCGATTGTACCTACGACTTAATACAAGGCCTTAAGGCCAGTCACACACAGTAGCCGTAGTAGCAGATACTCGAGTTAAATACTTAAAGTCCATTACGCTCGCTCCAATACTTCTTCAGTCCGAGATAGATTGCTTTACAAACGTTACTTGCCCACTCATGGTACCTAGTACCTACGGCTAATAACAGGGTGCTTAGACAAGTTGCCAATCGCTAACGTTTAATCGTCAATCGTAAACGAAAGGCAGCTAACTGTCTTTGTCGCACTAATATGAAAGGGTGACAGAGAGGGAAAACTACGATACGCTACTAAGCGTGAGCGATTGGCAACTTGGCTAAGCATCCTGGTCCGTTTTCGCTTCGCACACTGGTTACGAGTTACGACACTTAGCTACAATAATTTAAGCAACAGATTCAGAATCACCATCAAGTAATATAATGATGAAGAGTAAGTATGTACCTACATTTCCGGTAATTTTATTAAAATAAAGGAATACCTAACATACAGAAAAATCCACAATGTTTCATGAATGATGAATTGATGACTCGAGATTTTGACTCAGGATTATAGGTTTACCATTCAAGAGCGTATATATTGTGGTGGTCGAGAAATTTTTTCATTGAAATAACAACTTCACGTCAATGTCATATAGTTCGTATTTTAAACTGGTTTACTCGACTTATCGGGTTTGACCACCCAACCCTCGATATGTAACATACCTATAAATTATAGGCATCATTGCAGATAGAAAGATATGAGCATTGAGCGATTTAATGGACAATTTTATTACGAATCCTTAAGATAATTTTTGAACAAACAATCATAATTACTATAGTAATAATGACAATAACTGAGGCATTTAAACAGTGTGACACTGCGAATACTTGGCGCCGCCTGCGCACCACGCGGCGGGGTTACCATCCCATTATAATCAACACAGTTTTAAGCATTTTTTAATAGCTAATTAATTACCTCTTGAACTTCGCCGAATCAGGTAATTTTGTGGTAAGAGGGCAATAAAAGTTTTATTTTCTAGAATTTTATAACAAGCGGATATCAATTTCAACGTTTTCGTGTAGGTTTTAAGAAATTTCAAAACACGTCAGTACTTCGTGTAAGAAATAAAAATATAACTTTATATTTATAATAAGAGGATTCTTTAGATATATAATTGTATTTTTCATGACAGTTCCTGTCTAATTGGTTGCGTGCGTAGCGGGAGTAATAGAAAAGTGAAATTCCCTAGGGAGTAATAGAAAACTCAGTACGTCATTTAATAATATTATGTCTTAAAACTTATTTTTTTGTCAGCAAGTGTGATGAAAAACATTGTATGCATCACGGTCGGTAAGCGGAATACTAACTCGACTCGAGTCATAAAAGCTTTCCGCCTAACGGCGTCGAGCTTCTAACACTCTCGTTAGTAGTTCCGTACTTATCTCCTTTGTTGCACAATGTACTATTTTTGTCGGCAAGTGTGATGAAAAACATTGTATGCATCACGGTCGGTAAGCGGAATACTAACTCGACTCGAGTCATAAAAGCCCTCCGCCTGACGGCGTCGTCTGGCTTCTAACACTCTCGTTAGTAATTCTTTACTTACCGCCCTTGATGCACAATGTACTATTACACTTGATTGTAGTAGGCCAAACAGTAAAAAAGTTTTGTTTTCAGAGCACCGACTGGGGGTGGAGGCCGAGCCACCAGCGTGCAAGGCTCGTCTCCTCAACGGCGACCTCTGGCGGCGCTTCCACGACATCGGCACGGAGATGATCATCACTAAGGGTGGACGGTGAGTACCATTTTCCTTTGAGCCGTAGGATAGAACAATTTAAATTTATGTAATAAATTCTTTAATGCATGTTATTTTAATAAGATTATTATACTGTTTTGAAAAAATAAGTCCACCTGACTTTCTTACTGGTTCTTCTCAGGAACGGTTTAGGGTTAAAACCATTAGTAGATTTTTTTCTCCCTTGATAATGTCAGACGATTCGAAAATGTTTATTAATAAGCTTAAAGAATAGTTTGACTTTGACTACTTAACCTTCTGAGGCCTAGTGTCATTTGCCAAATATTTGAATTTAGAACTTTCTCTTTATTCATAAAAAATCAAATTAAATTTCGGAATATGTACAACATTTTGTAAGAGGGGTCTTAGGAGGGGCCTTCGGTACTGTTTCACACATCATCAGCCTTTCTCAATCCACTGCTGGACGTAGGCTTCTCCAATTACCTTATATCCAGATACTTTGCATATCGAAGCATTAGGAGGCAAATGCCCGTAATCCCCACTCTAGGCAAGCACGTTGGCGATCGCAATAATGTGTACATACATTATGATGACGCTGCTGCCCATGATTAATCTTCTTTCAAAGAATGGTCACTTTCCTCATAGAAAACCTACGCCAGGGACATGCATGTGTGACGTGTGACCGAAAACGATATAGTAACGGCAACACAACATTTATGTGAAAAACGTTCCTATCTTTAGGTATGCCACTGGTATAGGATTATGTAAGTTATTGTCTTATTGTAAATAATGGACTTGTTCTTGGCAGAGAAGTTACATTTTATTGATCACAGACGTTGTGCCCCCGACGGCGAATGTGTCAATGTAGTTGGATTGCTATACAAAAACATTATTATCATCAGCCTGTATCAGTCACTGATAAACATGGGCCTCTCCCATGGCACGCTACACTATTGTGGTTTATTAAATTATTAAATATATTATACTCTATACTGAGCACATAAACAAACTTAAAAACTTAATACGTACTCATTTATTTATTCAAATAAGAAATCAGTTACATATATTAATATTTCAAAACTGCACTATAAAATAGTTATGTAATTATGAATAATTGAATGGAAAACTTAATTATCATTTCCCTTTTGGTTACCGTTTTTTTTGATATTTTATTTTAATAATATTTTCTTCGGTTACGGTTTACACATGAAATAAAACTATGGAAACGGATAAACTCGCGTATATTAACTAATTTTAACTTCTATCCGACGTTTCGAATTTACAGGGTTCGTGGTTTCCGAATGACTGAAGTTAAAATTAGTTAATATACGCGAGTTTATCCGTTTTCATACTTTTATTTCATTTTATGTTAAATGAATTAGTGTATATATTAAAACGGAAGAAATAATTAATAGATACATACACAGATGAGAAAAACCGATTTTTATCGGATACGCGTGGATTCCTTAGACTGACGTGCCAACGCGTAGGTACTAGGCACTATCGGAATGCAATTCTAGAGAAATGTTATCCGGTTTAGAAACTTTAATGAATGCTTATATTGAAGATAAATACAATTAATGATATCTTTCAGCGTCAATGATGCGCAAATAACAATGTACAAGTTGCAGTTCATTCTCAAAATTTCCTAAAATTTGCTACTGTACATTTTCATTATAGTTATTTTATTATGGACTATCAGATTACAGCAGGCCTATCCTAGATGCCAATCTGTAATCGTGTACGATAAGCGATAAGTAATAATGACAGATACGAACGAAAAGTCACGTGGCCATTGGCATATATTATTATGGTCACGTGACTTAGCGATCGTATACGATTGTCAAGGTCAAAAGTCAACTTATAACTTACACTCATACTCATCCTCATGTAGATAATTAGTCAAAAAATGCCTTTAATTTCATTTTATCTACGTGTTCTATGGATATTACAAACTAGAAGGTTAATTAATAACATTTTTTGTTTGCGTGTTTTTTTACGTAATATACAACATAGTGTGGCAGTCATTTTTTCATTTAAAATATAGTTGAATTCAATTCCAAATTATATTTATTTCGTTTATAATCAACTTTTTGGAATGAGTATGACTTTTATGTTAAGATCGACTCCGTGGTTCTCTTACGTCTTACTGTGCTACGAGATATCCGAACCCTGACGATTACGATTGCAGAATGACGTTACGGCAAGTTCTGTTCTGTTCTGTTCTCTTCGGTACAGTTGTAGGCACAAATGGATCATTTATCAATCAGATATTGACTTTGAAAAATATCATTTGAAATGCAATTCTTAATTTTACTTATTTATATTTTTCATCACACTTGCTGTCTAAGCGCGCCATTTCTTGCGCGCGTAGCGGGAGTAATAGAAAAGTGAAATTCCCTAGGGAGTAATACAAATGTCAGTACGTCATTTAATAATATTATGAAATGAAATGAAATGAAAAATGTTTATTTGATGCTAAAAATAGATATTATGTCTTAAAACTTATTTTTTGGTTGGCAAGTGTGATGAAAAACATTGTATGCATCACGGTCGGTAAGCGGAATACTAACTCGAGTCATAAAAGCCCTCCGCCTAATGGCGTCGGGCTTCTAACACTCTCGTTAGTAATTCCGTACTTACCTCCCTTGATGCACAATGTACTATTAAAGACAAACGGGTCTTAATCGCGTAAACTTACGTTTGATTATAACCGGACGTTACTTATTTATCTAGCGAAAAGCGATTATTTACAGTGAATTGCGTAACTTTTTATTGCTTGTTATTGATTGGTGTAGCAATAAATGCCAATTTATCGGACTCAACAAGCATGTCACACGCAATTTAAATTAGGTAAACGCATACCTATAC
>JALPQI010002013.1:0-113126 GCA_025490895.1 Thaumatotibia leucotreta
TCTACGCCCACGTGGCTTCGGCTGTCTCGCCGAATTCGTCCAAAATGGGGACGCGTGGAGTACGTACTTCAGAACTTTGTGTAGTACATCACGTAGAGAAAACTTCCAATGGAAGAAAAATTTGGACAAAAATAGGTAGTCCCTCAAAGGGAGAAGAAAATAACCACAAACGTAAGGTTCATGATTATGGTTATCTATACATATCTGTATCTAAATATATAAATTTCTTAAACCCATTTTCCAATAATCTCACACTCGCTCCTGCCTGAAAATGAAAGAAGGAGTGCCGTCAATGCTCGCTCACGTTTGTGGGCGAATTCGCGTGAGAATCCACTTATTACAATTACAAAAACTTACGTCGGATTCCTCTCGGAGTGGCTGGAAGGTGATGCAGTCATTTCAAGGAGCGGGCTATAACAACAAACAAACATGTGCTATTACTTTTTCGAATATCTCACAAGATTTTGATACTGGCAATATATTTACCTTAGGTTGTTTCCTTTATCCAGCCATCCTTTTAAGTTAACAAAGTGCCATAAAGGCTGGGATATTTCCCGATATTAGCGGATTTTAATTTTCACTCAAGTGTTTGCTAGCAAGGTTCCTCTGCAAATGAATTCTATATCCGTCTGGTTGTCAAAGTCGTCTTCTTTTTTTTTAATTTACGTCCACAAATGTCAAACTTCCGGATTCGGTTTGAGACATACTAAAATACACTCATTCCCACCTGTCATGGGTGACAGCTTAACAAGAACGGAGCCCTACCAACTGTCAGGGGAAATGTCACAATGACAGTTCAAAGATAACCTAAAACTTCGACTTAACAGATCTACCAGGTTATTTACGTATATTGATATTTAAATGAGGACTAATGCCATTCAAATACGAATAAATATGAGAATAGGAATTTCAGCGGGTAAGTAAAGCTATAGAAAATGAAACAAACAGTCACGATTCTTGGATAGGATATATTTAGCAAGCGAGACGGGTGAAATGCCGAACGAAATATTCCAATTCAATTGTAGGAGGCAACTAACATGTAGCGTGTCTTTTCGACATGTTACAAGGTTTCATCCAAATATACGATTTGTTTTCCTGCTGCACGTTTCTCTGCAATCTCCCGAAGAAATCTATGCCTCCATGCAGCGATGTCGTAACGTTCCATTAGAACATACCGTTCATTCTGGTTTTTTTGAAACTCATACCTATTTGCTTTTAAATCTGCCTTAATGTTTCTTTGCAGCCAAGGAAATTTATGCTAGTCCATAACTCTGCCAGGAGGCTCCGCAGTGTAGGGATTTCCTTTTAGACAGTATAGAATTCAGTTATCTTATTTTTAATAGCATCTATGTCAAAGCTATCTAAATTTGACACTGTAGGTTTATGGGGCCGCTTTTTGCCTGGTGTATTCCTCATATTATTGTTGATTCTACCTTCATGTTTTATTCTCTTGAGGGTAGAGACACTAACTTCTGCAAAAAAAAAAACCAAATTTAAGTATGTGGTTACATGGCCTTGTTAAATAGATATTAGATGAATTGCTTAAACTAGCAGGTTGTTCCCCTCACTATTAAAAGCTGGAAATCCCAGGTTTGAATCACTATAAGGGCATTCATTTATGCAATGAGCACAAACATTCGTTCCTATGTGTTAAATGTTTTCTATGTAATTAAATATGCACTTGTATATAACTTTTCTCAAACATGCAATGAAATGTTGTCATTACGTGTGTCATTCGCCGCCGGGAAATATGTCGTTGCAGGCCTAGGCCGGGAAGTATTTTGTTTTTAATTTGAAAATAAACATGGCGTCTGTGTTCATAAACAGGTTAAGCAACTGTTTTTTTAATAGGTCCGAACTTTATCGGACCAAAAATATTCGCGTTAATGCCTATTACACACGAACTGATAATCCCAAAAAAATCTGTATGATTAGATTTATTTCAATTTTATACTTCAACTTATTAAATATTAACGAAACTCAATTCACTAGTAACAAGAAAACATTCAATATCATTTGCTTTATATATTTATTTTATTTACCTAATTATTAGGTTGTATATAACAGCCCTAATACGGTTTATCCAAAAACTGCACAAGCGGAAAATGGATCATTTCCTAAAAAAAAAACATTTTGGCGGGATTAAAGGGTAATTAAAAAAAAACCTTTATTCAAGTGGAATAAATTTTTTATTGTCGATGTTCATAAAATAAGATTAAATATGAGTTCCGATGATAGCAGCAATGAAGAAACAATCTGTACACCGCCAGAATTAAGGGCGAAGGCTCAGTTAGCTATAAATAACTTGTTGCCGCCAAAATCAAAAGAAAGATACATGAAAACTTATGAAAGTTTCTTAAGTTGGAAGACTGAAAAAATGCCCATGGTTTTTCAGAAAATGTATTACTAAAATACTTAAAGTGAGATTGTAATTATTCTTAACATATATTATTTTAAGTTTAAATCGTGTTATAAATGGAGTGAAAATGTAGTTAAGCATAATTACCTAAAATTGCCAGTATGTTTAAGGCTGCAAATATGAAAATACAAGACTTGGCAGCACTGTGTTTAAATTATACCATATTATACATTTATTATTTGAATGGTGTATTTATTTATTTCATTGCATTAGTTTGAGAAAAGCACTATACATGCCTAGCCGTGAAAGGGGCTTGCAGGCTTCGTAACTAGCCGGCCTCCCTACGGTCGGCCGTCTATAATACTCAGCCTGCAACCCCCTATTTCCCGGCGGCTGCAGTAATGTACTATTGTTTAATAGTCATAGAACTTTGCTTTGCTTATATTGAGATTAAGTCGAATTGTCCAATATTATGCGTGGAAATAATTACCAGTAAGAGACGACAATTCTTCAAGGTATTGATTTTGATTTCTTAAACACGACTCTTGCTCCAGGACTTTCAAGCTTTGAACGGCTTTCTGTATTTCCTCTACGCCTTCTACAAGCTCCATATTAGTCGCTGAAAGAAAAACAAAAACTATCCATGAGTATTCTAAAAACAGTTGCTTTGTTAGATATGTTGTAAATAAAGTATCAAAAATGTCCATGGCATACTAACCTAAGAAATCCGATATCGTACGTAAGTGGGCCTGCTTTCCTATCCGAAATCTCTTCCCGCTCGTCTCGTTTTTCTTTGTATTTACCAATCATGGTAAAAAGAAACTGTCGCGTATTACTTTTAATAGTTTTGTTCATAATTAACACCAAAAACGCTAAAAACAACCGCAATATTTTCTTCAACTGACATGAGTGACACGGCAGTAAAGGTAAAGTGACGTTTGATGTAATTGACATTTAAATTGTTGTTGCCATATGAAAAGTTTTTAATAAATCTCAGTCTAAACTTTCATTAGACAGAGTCTATTTTACAACATACTAAAATTAGGTGCTGGTATCTAAACTTTTTTCCGTGATATCATGGATGTAACAGATGGTAGATGATTATCTGTGGTACTTGTCACACAGCACTTTGACTACAGATATCTTTACTAGAGTATTAAGTATTTTTATTACAAAGACAATGATAATATTATTAATATAACATGGCGCAGTCGTGAAGACTAAAGAATAAATTGAGTGCAGTAACAAAAAAATGGGAGATAATGTAAACATTGAAGCAGCTACCACCATTATCAATGGTTGGAGACTTATCTTTTATATTTCAAGGCGTCCGGTGCAGATTAGGCAAAGAAGGCCACAAGGCTTTGCTGTTGCATGTAATAGGAGAAGATGCCTTGCTCCTACACGGTGGAATTTAATCGGTGAACAGGAATACAAAAATCTTAATTATCAATCTACACAGAAACCAATACGTGAGATCTCGTGCAATATAGCTCACAATCTAATTAATCATACTTAATTAACATCGGTAAAATGTACACTGACTGAATAAATGGACACCCTACTTTTATTGAAGGGAAGTTACTCGTAAGTGTACATACGTCAAGTGCTTGCTGACTTTGGCGGGAAACTAGACAGATCAGACGTCAATAAATGATTGCCGCCATTTGTTATCTACGCTATGATTTGTTATCGTGTGATAGATAATAGGTACTTACCCATACCTGTCAACAATGATTGTACCTACCTTGTTAACTTGAAATGCATTTTATCTTTATTGTCTGCTGACTAGTTGACATGCAATTCATAAATAAAACGCAAAAATCATTTAAAATTGGTATACTAAACAAAATCTAAACATAAGTCAACAACTGCTCAAAATGTCCACCCCCTTGCTGTCGACACAGTTCGGCTCGACGCCTGTGATTGTTCGGGATTCTGTTCAAAACATAATTGTTTGCCTTTATTTGGTCAAAAGCACGAATAATCTTTTGGCGGAGTTCTTCCACCGTGTTGGACTCTTCTTGGTAGACAATTCGTTTGACATCACTCCAAAGGTAAAAATCCAATGGAGTGAGATCCGGACTGCGTGGAGGCCATGCAATGGGCCCGCCGCGACCGATCCATCGCCGTGGAAACTCTTCATTCAGGTACTCGCGGACCCTGCGAGCGTAATGTGCAGGGGCACCATCATGTTGGAAATGAAAATCGCGTAAACGCTGCAATGGTACGTCTTCCAACAGTTCTTCGACCACATGTCGTAGCAGGCGTAAGTAATTTTCACCTCTTAACGTGCCTTCAATGAAAAGAGGTCCGATAATAGTGCCGTTAATCATCCCCGCCCAAACATTTAACGAGAATCGTACTTGGAACGCATTTCTTCTTGTGAGAAACGGGTTTTCTGCAGCCCAAAAGTGTTCATTGTGAACATTAAACATGCCGACACGCAGAAACGTTGATTCATCCGTCCACAAGATATTAGTTTCGTTATTTCGCAGAAACCACTCACAGAATAGTCTTCTTCCTTCGAAATCTCTTGGTAAAATGTCTTGTACTGGTCGAAAGTGAAAAGGATGTAATTCTGATGAGTGAAGTAGCCGCAAAACGAAAAAATGACTGACGTTAAATCTTCTCGCTGCCTGTCTAGAGCTCCTTTGGGGATCGCGAGCAAAATACCTCAAGATGCGTCGATTAAGATTATCAGGATGATGTTGAGGTCGGCCTGGTGCTTGTGCGTGCCTTGGCACTGAGAACTGGCCGAAGTCCCGAAGGTTTTGCTGCATGCGGTTTATTAAGCCATGCGTCGGAATCGGCAAGTTTGGATACATCTCGTGGAATAAAACTTGAGTACGTCGCGAGCTATTTGTTTGAATTGAAAAACGTAACATATTGTAACGCTCAATATTCGTATATGGATAAGGCGGAGCCATGCTCTTTGTTATTTTTTCGATACACTTTACTATTTTTTTACCAATATCAATTGAAGCAATTTGTTATGAATTTGACAATGACAAATTGACAGCGTATTGCTCATTTATGTTTTAAGTTTCTATGGCTGATAGTTTGAAAAGAGGTATTAAACTTTTCAGATTAAACCATTAGTAGGGTGACAATAAATTTTAATTAAAGTTTAATTTCAACTTAAAAATTAGTTATGATAAAAAAAATACTTGGTTCCACTTAAGTACTACATAAACGTGACCGCCATCGATTACTGAATTAGAAAAATGGGTTCCTGTTCACCGATTAAATTCCACCGTGTATAATACGCTGGACGTGCCGGAAACGTCGGACGTCAAGGACATCTTGAAAAATATAGGAGAATACTGTTCGCCGGTAAAGAATGAAGCTATGTAAAGGCATCTCTTCTTTACGAGAGAAAAAAAAGGAGTCTGAAACTATAGATGAGTGTGTCATATAATGATTATCTGTGGCACACTGACTTCAACCACTTGTAATGGCTGATATGACTATAAGATTATAACAGTGATTAATAAAATAGACTTTTATTAAAATGCTTAGTAAACCTGAACCTTACTAACTATATGCAACATGGTGTCAGGTGTAAAGAAATAAAATTAAATAGTTACCAGTGTTTGAAAACCTTTGTGGAAGAATAATTGGAGTGTATTGTTTGACGATAAAAATGGCAGAAGATAAAGCCGTAACGGGTTTCCAGCCTCCGAAGGGCCATAAAATAGAAGATGCGGAAGCCTGGAGAAAATACAAGCAGTTGTTCAGTTTGTATGTAATGGCTACTGGTTAAGAGAAAGAGCCAGATGAAAAAAAGATAGCCATTTACTTAACCTGCGCGGGAGACGACATATTAGAAATATATAAGTCAGCCTCCGTAGCCTAGTTGGTAGTGACCCTGCCTACGAAGCTGGAGGTTCCGGGTTCGAATCCCGGCGAGGACATTATTTGTGTATTTATTTATCACAAATATTTGTTCCTTGGTCATGGCTGTCTATGTATTTAAGTATCTATATGTATATTATGTATCTATCTATTATATACCTATATCGTCGCCTGGTACCCACATCACAAGGCTTATGAGCTTACCGTGGGACTAGGTTGATTTGTGTAAGATGTCCCAAGATATTTATTTATTTATTTATAACGGTATGAGTAGCAATTCAACATTAACCTGGAAAGAACTGTTAGATAAATATGACGAACATTTTATCAGCAAAACAAATACGAACGATTGAGAAAGATTTGTTTTGTGGTTAAAGACAGCAGCTAAAACATGCAATTTCAAAGAAGAGGACCGAATGATTCAAGACATGATAGTTATAGGTGTCCAGGAAGCGAATTTAAAGGAGAGATTATTGAGGGAAAAAGATCTTAATTTAGATACCGCAGTGGATTTGTGCAAAGCTGCAGAATATAGTAAGAAAAATTTGAAAGCACTTGAGCAAACAGAGAGAGTTGATTTGGTAAAAGAAGAAGTCAGTGACTTAAGAAAGAATAATAGCTGTAATAATTGTGGAAAAAGTCACGGGAGAACATGTCCTGCATTTGGACGACGGTGCGCTTCCTGTAATAATTACAATCACTATGCAGTAATGTGTAGATACAGGAAGAAAGAAGAGAAACAACAGCGGCAGCCAAGATAAAAAAAGAAAATTGATGGCACATTTGCGAGGAAATAAAAACTAGAGTCAAATCCAAAGATTTATTTTTGAAGTACAAAATGACAGTAAAAGTTATCTATTTAATTATTTATTATTTAAATAAAATGTAATTGTGCAGTTACTATTGTTTGAAAAAGTAAATGTCATATTTTTATCTGGGTATTTAATTGTTTGGATGGAGTTGCTTATATTTTGGGTTGCTTGGTCGAGGTCTCTATCAGATTGTAGTGCTTGCTTTATTATTTGAGATGAGGCAGATGAAACATTTTCAGGTTCCTGTATTATACTATGGTTTGGTGGTGTTATAGCTAGCATATTCTGTATTGGGTCGGATGAAGAGGACGCTATGGGCTCTGGCTGATCTATTTTGTTTCTTGATTGTATTGATCCTGTAATTTTGTTGCTTACATCGATTTTATTATGAATTGAGTCATCTATGTAGCCGTAGCCCTCTGCTACAGTAGAAGATTTCCACCCTCCATGTCTTTTAAGTGTCAAAATATCCACACCTGAGTCTGCAAGCAGTGTCGCAGAAGTACGAAATGAGTGGCCTGTATACAGAGAAGGATCAGGTAGGTTTAAGTATTTTGCAAATTCCTTAGGCATGCTTCCTAGTTTATTTTTTCCCATTATTTGGTTAACACATTTGCCGTTTCTAAAAAAAAAGCGGTTGCTGTTTGCCTTATTTGTGCGCAAGGATTGATATTTTTTTACAATGTTATAATAATTTCCTGACACTACGAAGGACCTCGGTATCCGATTCTTTGTGTTTGGGACTTTCACTAAAATCATTTCTCCGTGATTTTCTATATCATTTGTTGTAATGTCGCAAATTTCTTCGCCGGACGAACATCAATCGATGAAGCAGTCTGCGCTATCTCTGATTGACTATCGATTGAAGATCTCTGCGGTAGTTCCAGTCGAGCATCCGTTGATGAAGAGGTTTGCCCTATCTCTGATTGACCATCGGTTGAAGATCTCGGCGGCAGTTCCAGTCGAGCATTACTCGAAGTAGAGGCCTGCGGTAGCTCTGGTTGGGAAAGCGACGATGCCGACATCTGCGGTAGCTTACGCTGATTAAGCGATGAAGAAGTTTGCGGCAGGTTTGGCGAATCCCGCCCTATCTCTGATTGTTCGGGATTCTGTTCAAAACATAATTGTTTGCCTTTATTTGGTCAAAAGCACGAATAATCTTTTGGCGGAGTTCTTCCACCGTGTTGGACTCTTCTTGGTAGACAATTCGTTTGACATCACTCCAAAGGTAAAAATCCAATGGAGTGAGATCCGGACTGCGTGGAGGCCATGCAATGGGCCCGCCGCGACCGATCCATCGCCGTGGAAACTCTTCATTCAGGTACTCGCGGACCCTGCGAGCGTAATGTGCAGGGGCACCATCATGTTGGAAATGAAAATCGCGTAAACGCTGCAATGGTACGTCTTCCAACAGTTCTTCGACCACATGTCGTAGCAGGCGTAAGTAATTTTCACCTCTTAACGTGCCTTCAATGAAAAGAGGTCCGATAATAGTGCCGTTAATCATCCCCGCCCAAACATTTAACGAGAATCGTACTTGGAACGCATTTCTTCTTGTGAGAAACGGGTTTTCTGCAGCCCAAAAGTGTTCATTGTGAACATTAAACATGCCGACACGCAGAAACGTTGATTCATCCGTCCACAAGATATTAGTTTCGTTATTTCGCAGAAACCACTCACAGAATAGTCTTCTTCCTTCGAAATCTCTTGGTAAAATGTCTTGTACTGGTCGAAAGTGAAAAGGATGTAATTCTGATGAGTGAAGTAGCCGCAAAACGAAAAAATGACTGACGTTAAATCTTCTCGCTGCCTGTCTAGAGCTCCTTTGGGGATCGCGAGCAAAATACCTCAAGATGCGTCGATTAAGATTATCAGGATGATGTTGAGGTCGGCCTGGTGCTTGTGCGTGCCTTGGCACTGAGAACTGGCCGAAGTCCCGAAGGTTTTGCTGCATGCGGTTTATTAAGCCATGCGTCGGAATCGGCAAGTTTGGATACATCTCGTGGAATAAAACTTGAGTACGTCGCGAGCTATTTGTTTGAATTGAAAAACGTAACATATTGTAACGCTCAATATTCGTATATGGATAAGGCGGAGCCATGCTCTTTGTTATTTTTTCGATACAGTTTACTATTTTTTTACCAATATCAATTGAAGCAATTTGTTATGAATTTGACAATGACAAATTGACAGCGTATTGCTCATTTATGTTTTAAGTTTCTATGGCTGATAGTTTGAAAAGAGGTATTAAACTTTTCAGATTAAACCATTAGTAGGGTGACAATAAATTTTAATTAAAGTTTAATTTCAACTTAAAAATTAGTTATGATAAAAAAAATACTTGGTTCCACTTAAGTACTACATAAACGTGACCGCCATCGATTACTGAATTAGAAAAATGGGTTCCTGTTCACCGATTAAATTCCACCGTGTATAATACGCTGGACGTGCCGGAAACGTCGGACGTCAAGGACATCTTGAAAAATATAGGAGAATACTGTTCGCCGGTAAAGAATGAAGCTATGTAAAGGCATCTCTTCTTTACGAGAGAAAAAAAAGGAGTCTGAAACTATAGATGAGTGTGTCATATAATGATTATCTGTGGCACACTGACTTCAACCACTTGTAATGGCTGATATGACTATAAGATTATAACAGTGATTAATAAAATAGACTTTTATTAAAATGCTTAGTAAACCTGAACCTTACTAACTATATGCAACATGGTGTCAGGTGTAAAGAAATAAAATTAAATAGTTACCAGTGTTTGAAAACCTTTGTGGAAGAATAATTGGAGTGTATTGTTTGACGATAAAAATGGCAGAAGATAAAGCCGTAACGGGTTTCCAGCCTCCGAAGGGCCATAAAATAGAAGATGCGGAAGCCTGGAGAAAATACAAGCAGTTGTTCAGTTTGTATGTAATGGCTACTGGTTAAGAGAAAGAGCCAGATGAAAAAAAGATAGCCATTTACTTAACCTGCGCGGGAGACGACATATTAGAAATATATAAGTCAGCCTCCGTAGCCTAGTTGGTAGTGACCCTGCCTACGAAGCTGGAGGTTCCGGGTTCGAATCCCGGCGAGGACATTATTTGTGTATTTATTTATCACAAATATTTGTTCCTTGGTCATGGCTGTCTATGTATTTAAGTATCTATATGTATATTATGTATCTATCTATTATATACCTATATCGTCGCCTGGTACCCACATCACAAGCCTTATGAGCTTACCGTGGGACTAGGTTGATTTGTGTAAGATGTCCCAAGATATTTATTTATTTATTTATAACGGTATGAGTAGCAATTCAACATTAACCTGGAAAGAACTGTTAGATAAATATGACGAACATTTTATCAGCAAAACAAATACGAACGATTGAGAAAGATTTGTTTTGTGGTTAAAGACAGCAGCTAAAACATGCAATTTCAAAGAAGAGGACCGAATGATTCAAGACATGATAGTTATAGGTGTCCAGGAAGCGAATTTAAAGGAGAGATTATTGAGGGAAAAAGATCTTAATTTAGATACCGCAGTGGATTTGTGCAAAGCTGCAGAATATAGTAAGAAACATTTGAAAGCACTTGAGCAAACAGAGAGAGTTGATTTGGTAAAAGAAGAAGTCAGTGACTTAAGAAAGAATAATAGCTGTAATAATTGTGGAAAAAGTCACGGGAGAACATGTCCTGCATTTGGACGACGGTGCGCTTCCTGTAATAATTACAATCACTATGCAGTAATGTGTAGATACAGGAAGAAAGAAGAGAAACAACAGCGGCAGCCAAGATAAAAAAAGAAAATTGATGGCACATTTGCGAGGAAATAAAAACTAGAGTCAAATCCAAAGATTTATTTTTGAAGTACAAAATGACAGTAAAAGTTATCTATTTAATTATTTATTATTTAAATAAAATGTAATTGTGCAGTTACTATTGTTTGAAAAAGTAAATGTCATATTTTTATCTGGGTATTTAATTGTTTGGATGGAGTTGCTTATATTTTGGGTTGCTTGGTCGAGGTCTCTATCAGATTGTAGTGCTTGCTTTATTATTTGAGATGAGGCAGATGAAACATTTTCAGGTTCCTGTATTATACTATGGTTTGGTGGTGTTATAGCTAGCATATTCTGTATTGGGTCGGATGAAGAGGACGCTATGGGCTCTGGCTGATCTATTTTGTTTCTTGATTGTATTGATCCTGTAATTTTGTTGCTTACATCGATTTTATTATGAATTGAGTCATCTATGTAGCCGTAGCCCTCTGCTACAGTAGAAGATTTCCACCCTCCATGTCTTTTAAGTGTCAAAATATCCACACCTGAGTCTGCAAGCAGTGTCGCAGAAGTACGAAATGAGTGGCCTGTATACAGAGAAGGATCAGGTAGGTTTAAGTATTTTGCAAATTCCTTAGGCATGCTTCCTAGTTTATTTTTTCCCATTATTTGGTTAACACATTTGCCGTTTCTAAAAAAAAAGCGGTTGCTGTTTGCCTTATTTGTGCGCAAGGATTGATATTTTTTTACAATGTTATAATAATTTCCTGACACTACGAAGGACCTCGGTATCCGATTCTTTGTGTTTGGGACTTTCACTAAAATCATTTCTCCGTGATTTTCTATATCATTTGTTGTAATGTCGCAAATTTCTTCGCCGGACGAACATCAATCGATGAAGCAGTCTGCGCTATCTCTGATTGACTATCGATTGAAGATCTCTGCGGTAGTTCCAGTCGAGCATCCGTTGATGAAGAGGTTTGCCCTATCTCTGATTGACCATCGGTTGAAGATCTCGGCGGCAGTTCCAGTCGAGCATTACTCGAAGTAGAGGCCTGCGGTAGCTCTGGTTGGGAAAGCGACGATGCCGACATCTGCGGTAGCTTACGCTGATTAAGCGATGAAGAAGTTTGCGGCAGGTTTGGCTGAAGGCTTTGAAGACCCAGTGCGTGATCAGATATCAGGAAAGCATGATCAGGTAAAGCATTCGGATCAAGTGGATAAATTCCACAACCTCTAAATCCCCCTTGAGCATTTGCTGGTGTAGTAGCACGAACCCAAGCATTTTGTATTAGTTTTGCAGCATTATAACGGCTCAAGTGCGTATAAACTGGTTAGTCGCATCATTGAAATATGCTTTCAATGGTCCGAAAACCGCCCTGTCCAATTTATTATTTTGGACCCCATTTAGAGGCCCGAAGATCGGCCTTGTTTTTAAGGTTTTTTTTTGACAATTCAGATTAGCGAGGATATTTCCTGTTTTACCTTTATGCATAAACAAAATAAGATTGTTTTTTATAATTTTAAGATTTTCGTGATTTCATTATATTGTTACGCCGGTGGCATGATAAAAACTACAAATATGATTTTAGACACGTTAGAAGCGTTTTCAGCAGGCTGAAATGCGTTTTCAGGCCGTTTCAGAAGGTCCTCTTTCACATACTACAACATCAAATATTCACCCCAGATACCGTCGTTTTCAGGCGCCTGAAACATGTTTTCAGGCCGTTTCAGGATACCCTCTATCGGATGGCGCAATAACCTGAAAACCCGTTTTCAGGCGTTTTCAGGACCCCTATTGGGCCTCTCAAGTACAAATCGGTATATAGCTAAATTTCCCATAGGAGTGAAAGAGAAAGCACTATTAGATAGAGACAGCACGAAAGAATGTTCTGGAAAGATGTGAACGAGACAGCTATAGAGAGAACATTCTGGACGGGTGTGAAAGAGAAACCTGTAGAAAGAGACAGCGATACTCTAGAATGATCGCGCACCTAACTCGGGAACTTTCTAGAGTCGAATCTTCTCGTACTTTGTAGATTTGAGTGGCTGGTATAAATACACAGCATGACCCGGCCGGGAGTAGTTTCAAGTGAGACAGCGAAGAGCTAACATTAAGAGCGAAGACTGCGAATCTAACTGCGAGTTTGAGAGTGTAAAAGTAGACCAGTATTAAGTGTGTGATTAGTGTTTTAGTCTTTTAATTAGTAATTAAAATATCAGTTTTAATTAGTGGCTTATTTATACATTTTCTATAGAAAACCCACCCCACGAACGTAACAATATGAACATTGTTCGCAGTATCTCCAAAAAATAATTTTCAACTTTGAAGCTCTTGGGGCAGTACTTCCCGAATGATTATCGAAAAAAGACATATTGTTGAAAACGTTACTTTTTAGACAGTTTATTCTTATTGGGCCGCGTTTCAGAAAATCCTGAAAAAAAAGTTCGTCCATCCATACATTGAAGTATGAAAAAAATTTTTTTTTTTCGGATTTTTGAAACCGTGGACCAATACAATGATGGTCGTAAAAAGTAACATTAACATTCAATATATCTTTTTCCGATATTCATTTGACAAGTTCTGCCCCAAGAGCCTTAATGTTGAAAACCAGTTTTTGCCGATACTGGTTACAATTTTCACGTAATTAAATTGTGCAAATTCTAAATATATGACAAATAATGTTATTTTGTTTCTACATAAAAGTAAAATAGAAAATATCCAGGAACTTACCGACTTTTCTTAAAAAAAACCTTAAAAATAGAGCCGATCTTTGGGCCTATAAACGAAGTACAAAATAAATGTAAATCTAAAAATGATCATAATATTTTTTGTTTCTCTAGCCACGAAGTATCGATCCATAAATATTATTTTCTGAATTTCCGAAAATAAAAAAATCGATGCACCCTAATGTATAACTTATGAATAATTACAAAATACAGCTATTTAAAACTAAAATAAAGCTACTTAAAACTAAAATAAAACTACTTTTTTTTTATTTATTAATACCTTATAAACATATGGGCGAATATACAAAAATTGTCCAACTCGATGTCATCAGTCAGTAAAAATATGTATTATTACATTATGGTTACATGTTATAATTTATTTAAAAACAATCAAATGCATTTTATTTGCTCACCCAATTTCAGCTCTTTATTTTAGATACAAATGTGTAAAACTATTAAATGTACTCTCAAAACGTCAGTACTTTGGCGTGTCACAACCTCTTAAGCGCACTCTCAAATAGCAAATTTATTAGATATTACTTTTAATATAAGAATACCTATTATTTCACTAAAATCTGTGATATATTTAATAATGTATAATCACAACTTTTATAATATAATATTCTCACTATTGTTGTAAAAATAATCATAAACTTTGTGTTCAGAATTATTTGTCAGTCCGTTGTGTGTCGTTAGAATTTGAATTTCCCGCTAAATACCGGCAGCACAAATTCAAATTCGTGTTAAATTTCAAGGTTGGTACTAAAGGTAGCTGTAGACCACGCCATTTTTCGGCCGCCATTTTGATGCCAGTGCTAGAGGTGTGTTTGCCCTGTGAACACGTGTCGATCCAGACAAAATTTCAGTCCTATGGTGAGTTGTTTTTTCTTTGTAAATCTGTTGTATGTATTAATTTATACGTAGTTATCTTTAGTTTTTTAAAATGTAGCTTTTTGATATTCGAAAATACCAAAACAAACGTTAGTCCTGAAGATAACCTCAAATTCATGTTGATTACGTCAGTCCGTTGGCGTCAGTCCGCTGTCTGATATTGTGCCAAAGGACTGACGTGCTTCCAGGGTACTGATTTTCCAAGCGTGTCTTAGCATTTTTTTTTACTCATTGCAGTTTAAAACATCATGGCGCCTAGAAAAAAACAAAACACGTGTAAGGATAGAGAAGATATACTAAAAAAGAAAAGAGACGCCGAAAAGGCTCGCTTAGCTAGAATTAAAAGCGACCCAATTCAATTAGCTGAATACAAAGAGAAACAAAGACTGCAATATTTAAAAAAGAAAGAAAAAGGACAAAGAAAAAATATTAAAGATATGACGCCTCGGGAGCAACGATTAACTAGAAAAGAATGGAAAAAATATTCATCAAAGTACAGGCAGAAAAAACAACTCTTGAAAAATACTACTTACAATTTTGTACGCGAAAATACTCCATCAACTACTGATGATGAAGCACAACCAATAGTTGGTAACCTAATAGGACCCATCGTTTGTGAACCTCCACCACGACTAATTGTGAACCAAGATCAAAGAGCAATAGAAGCAAAAAGGAGAAGTGAAAGACAGAGAAAGATCAGAAATAAGCAATTAATCAAGATGAAAGCAAAAGTTTCAAAGTTAAAGACTAAACTGAACAGTCAGCGTCAAAAATATAGAAGGGTCAAAAGGCAATTGAAAAAAGTTGTGAAATCCGTGGAAAAAAGTCCGAAAACCAGAATTGAAGAATTGAGCGAAGATATAACTAAAAAGACGGAGTTAGTGAAAAAAGCGCTTTTTGGAGAAGTTATCAAAATTCAATTAGAGGAAAACTACACCAAAATAAAGAGTCATGAAGATAAAAGAAAATTCAAACAAACTATAGCCGGAAGCGTGGTAGACAAATACAAATTATGGAGACTACCAAACAAAGCAGTGACTTTTAAAAAAAAAGGAGCTAAGCAGAAGAAAAAAAATACTAAAGTCAAAAGTACTGTGCAAACACTAGTTCAGCAATTTTTAGAGGATGATTGTAACAGCCGTCAAGCAGCAGGCAAGAAAGAGTTTATAACACGTAAACAAATGAAAAAACAGAAAAGATATCTACAGGACAGTATGAAAAATCTTCATGGGAAGTTCTTAAAAACAATTCCATTTCAAATGAGCTATTCCCTATTTACACGGCTCCGACCTTTTTGGGTAGTTCCTCCTAAACTATCAAACCGTGATACTTGTGCTTGCATAGTACACGAAAATATGGACCTTCAACTTGCTTCTCTGAAAAAGGCAGGTATTCTGACAACAGTAAATAATCATCAAAGTATGTTGAACATGCTTTGTTGCGACCGATATTCGGAAAAATGTCTCGAAAGAACATGCAATGAGTGTTCCCTTAAAACTTTGAGATATGCAGAATTTGATAACTCAAAATCGATCACAATGCAACAGTGGTTGAGTAAAAAAGAGCCCATATATGATTTGAAAACTAAGAAGGAACGGTTTGTAATGAAGTGTAAAAAAGAAACCCAGGAAATCTTTCCTGCCGATATTATAAAAAAAATTGAAAATGACATGGTTAAATTTTTCCGGCATTCTTTTAACATTGTACATCAGTATAATGTCATTAAAAACCTGAAAGAATCGTTGTCTGAAGACGAAACCGTGGTCCATATGGATTTTTCAGAAAACTTTAGTACGAAATACAACCAGGAAATACAAAGCTTCCATTTTGGTGGTTCGCGGACCCAAATTTCATTGCATACTGTGGTTGTTTACTTAAGAGACTCTACGACTTCACACTGCACTATGTCTGCTAATTTGTCTCATAACGCCGGAGCAATTTGGGCCCATTTAAAACCTGTGCTGACATCACTGCCATCAAACATTCAAAAGATTCACTTTCTCAGCGATGGTCCTGTAACGCAATATAGGAACAAATCTATGTTTTATGTGTTGGGCTGTAAGCTGCAAGACATGTACCCGAATATTGTGCAATATTCCTGGAATTTCCATGAAGCTGGACATGGGAAAGGGGCACCCGATGGAGTAGGAGCCACATGCAAGCGAACAGCTGATCAAGTGATTGCTACAGGAGGGGATATAAGTAATTTGACGGAGTTTGCTTCTGTTATACGTGAGAGATGTTCAGGTATAAAAGTGACGGTCATTGAAAGCTGTGATATCGAGCAGATGAACACCTCGATTAACGACAAGTTGCCTGAAATGATTGCCTTCAAGGGGACGCTCTTGGTGCATCAGGTGACCGGCTCTGCTTACATTCCCAATCATCTTACGATGAAGTCACTAAGTTGTTTCTGCGACGCTGACGCATGCGATCATTTCAAGTTAGGATCTATTAATTATCAGACAGAGGTGGTGGCTGAACATAGTACACGTATGCATGCTTCTACCGTATTTACAGACTCTGAAGATGATGATATACCACTATCTAATTACGTGAGAGATGATAACCGTTTCAAAGTAGATAGCAGTCTATCAACACCAGGTGTTAGTGGTTGTTCACTACAACAAAGTATGTTTAAGAGTGGTGATTATGTATTAGTAAAATATAATACAAAGAATACAGAATATCGTTATGCAGCAATCTGCTCCTCTGTAGATGATGAAGAAGGTGATTTGAGAGTAACGTTCCTAAACATTTGTAAGCAGAATGGCACTCTATTTAAATTGAATGAAAAGGATGTGGCAGATATTTCAATGGATCAAGTAGTAAAAAAAATACCTGTACCAGATATCATAACAAGAGGTAAAAGAGTGTTTTACCAATTTAAAGAGCCGATTGATGTATTTGAAAAATGATTATTTTAGTGTTAAACTATTTAGAAGCATTATTTTTATTTTCTGTTGACAAATAGATCTCATTTTTATTACGTGCTATAAGGCATAAATTGTTACTTTAAGCAACATAACGATATTAGAAATGTCAAAAGGCTGTTTTTAAGACTGATATAGTATTACTTGGTACGTAAATTGAGTACAGGTACCTTTAAGGAGGAATAGTCATATTTTTGTTTTAATTAATTGTTGATTATTACTTAAAAGATTGTATATTGTTAAGTTTAAACTACCTCAAGTAGTAAAGTTCACTCAAGTTAATAAAAAGCTGCTTTAAAGGTCAATGATGAAGAAAGTTATTACATAGGTAATTGTTATGTTAATTGCTACTTAAGTAAAGTTAAGATGAAGAGTAAGACTCAAAATATGTGCCATTTATAGTTTGATAGAAATTTATAGAGATTTCTTCTAAAATGTTAATAAATATTTTGTGTATCTTACAAAGTTGTGTGATTTATCAGTACTTTGTCACCCTCGTCAGTCCTCTGGCTGTCGAATTCAGAAAAATTGAAATATTTCCGTTTTCACTTAAAAAAGTGACTGGCCCGATCACGAGCAATATATTCATTATATTAGCTATGTTATATACCCGAATACATATAAATTCGACATAAAAACTACCATAAACAAAATATCACGAAAAGTTGCCCGATTTTTGTATATTCGCCCATATTTAATTGCCTTAATTAATTCTTCAAACTCATCTAAATGATTAATTCTTAACCTACGCCTCCGCGAATATTCAACGAGCCAGTCGGTGAAGTGTTTATTTTGTGCTTCTTTGAATAGCAACTTGAGACGTCGCCACTGGCTCTCTATACGTTGGGTGTGTGTCCCGTCTGGTGCCACAAATTTATTCACTGCATCACTATGATTTACTTTTTTATGGATATATCCATGCTCAGGAAGGCAATCATACGCTCTCCAAAAATCTGTATGTATTATTATCGAGCCTTCCTGAACATGTTTTTTTTATTAGTGGCACCAATATTTCTGCAGCCCTTACATTATCAGGACACACCTCCAACCCACCAATCGTCACGACCATCCTCTATCATCCCAATGACCCAATGTCCCTCAATTTGGCGGCCCCGATTGTATTTCCTCCTTCCGAAACTTTGACTCGTCTATTTGCACAATTTTGCCAGGGCCGCCTATTTTTCCCACTGCCGATTGGTTCTCTAATTCAAAAATTTCAACTGTTTCCCGACAGTAATTTAAACTAATCGGCAATGGCAAGTACATGGAATAAATAAAATGTCTCAAAAATATGAGAAGCAGAAATATGAGAAACCTCAGGGAAGTCGTGAGCGTACTGATAAGTCACAAGAACAGCATCGGGTCAGTCAGGATAATCGTCAAAGTTTTAAAAAGCAGTGTTATAGGTGTGGTTATTATCATGGCTTTAAATGTCCTGCATTTGGATACAGATACAAGAAATGTAAGAGATATGGGCACTATGCCAAAATGTGCAAGACTTCTCATCAAGCGCATGGAGTGCAAAACAAATCATTGTATAGTGATGATTCTGCATCAATTGGATGTTGAAGCTGTGTTCCATATTTCAAAGAGCGTAACATTTTGACTCTTCCGTGCCTCTTTATATATGAAACAGCTGTATTTGTCAAAGCGTATCTTCAATCTTCATTTATTTAAACAAGTATCAGAAATATTTAACAGGGATACCTACCGAGCTCAAAACCTTTGTATTGTATTTGCTCGTACTGCATTAAAGCGGAAAAACGTGTTTTGCCTGGCAAGCAAAATTTATAACAAAATTCCTTTTGCTATAAGAATGAAGCCGCTACACTTTGTAAATGCTATTATTCAATACGTGAGTTTCTTGTTGATGCTTTAAATTAGCCTGTAATTATAGTGTCCCAAAGTTTCATTTGTTGCAATTAACGTTTGTATCACCATTATAAAATGCACTATAATTTCATTATACAGGGTGGGAAGGAGTATACCGACAAACGTTAAACATAGATTCTGCTACCTATATGATTAAAAAAAAGTAATGTAAACATAGTTCGGAAAAGCCTAATTTTCGAGATATTGATTTATTTAGGTAATTCACAAGTCAAAAAATCTCAAGGGTAACACGCCCTAATAATATGACGTATTCGACTTCGAATAAGTTTTTCATAAAAAAGTCTAGTTTAAAGAGCAAAAAGTTTTGATTGGGTAGGTATTGGAATAAATTTTGTCTTATAAAGGAAGCAATCGCCGCGTATCAAACTGAAATACAACTAGACACTCGTATCTTTGCGTATGATATCTAAATCTATCAGTAATGAGAAATAGTACTCAAAAGTTATCAACTTCAAGTTTATTAGCTTTGATTTAGTTTTACTTTCTACTTTCTATTCCGTAGCAAGTGTGCAAACTTTTTTTTGTTGAACATCGTGCTGGCCGTCAATCAGATTTCAAACGTCACTAGAAATTACTTCAAAATAATAATCAATTGTCTCCCGGGTCAAATTGACATTACCTATCACTGGAAAAATTTTAAAATAATTAAGTGTTTATGCCGCAACATTTTTCTCCTCATCACTTAGCGGATATACATTTTGTTTATGGTTATTGTAATGGGAATTCACGTGAAGCGGTTATTGAATATAGGAGACGATTTCCTAATCGTCGGACGCCGCATCATACTATATTCCCAGATGTTCATAGACAGTTCCGAGAAAAGGGCTTACGTTACGACCAAGGCGTGCAGAGAGAGCAGCAATTAATTTGGACTTGAACACTGAAAACCGTATCATGAATCTAATTATCCAAGATCCCACTTTACGTCAAGGGTTGTTGGAAGAATTGTACACGTCAATCACAGAGTGGTGTTACAAGTTTGGAAAAAGTATGACCTTCATCCATATCGTTACAGAAAAGTGCAAGGACTGCTACCTAATGATGGACTAGCCAGGGTGGCTTACTGTAAAATAATAAACCAGATGCTTGTGGAAGATCCGAATTTTATCAGTAAAATATTATGGACGGACGAAGCCCAGTTTACCAGGGAAGGAATATTCAATTCACATAATATGCATATGTGGCTTGAAGAAAATCCACATGAAAAGTGGGTACATTCTCACCAACACAAATTTTTCATTAATTTGTGGGCCGGAATCATCGGCGATGTTTTGATAGGCCCGATCGTGTTTCCGCCGCGGTTGGATTCCAAAAAATATCTAAATTTCTTAAGAAATTACTTGAATCCTTTACTCGAAGACATTGATTTGCAGACCAGGTGCACTATGTGGTATCAGCATGACGGTGCCCCACTTTGGCCATGTCGTGCGTAACTGGTTGAACGGGGCATATCCTGGCCGCTGGATAGAACGTGGCAGTGAAACAATAGCCTGGCCTGCGAGGTCACCCGACCTAACACCTTTAGACTTCTTTTTCTGGGGAGCTTTGAAGGACAAGGTGTACGCAAGACAGATAAATTCGAGAGACGAATTGTTGGAACGGATCATGGCAGCTTCAGATGACATAAGGAATAGTAATTTTACGTTGAATCGTCATTACAGAAGACGATTAACTCTTTGTATTGACAACCATGGCTCGCATTTTGAGAATATTTTAAAATAATTTAATAAAATGTATGTAGTTATTTATGTTGTTTTTCTTCCTGGTACTCATTTTATTATTAATTGACCTCAGTCCATACGCCATCAGTCCAACGAGTAAAAAACTAAGCCAAAGACTTTCAGTCTTTAGCTACGAAGTCTTAAGTAAGACTGCGAGTTGCGACTTTACGACTCAGCTTGTGATGTGATGATTGTGGCAATTCCGATGCAGGAAAATTATTTTCAATAGTTCCATAATCGTAATACATTAACTAAATGCGGACATTTTTTTCTGTTAAATAATTAACAGTATGTTTATCTGACGTTTGTTGTCTAGAGCTCTTAATCTTTAAGTGTCATACTGATATCAGACACTCGGACTCGTCGTTTATCGAAATGTATCGGAGTCGTTCGTGAAGTGTCAAGTTTTCTATTTCGCTCTTTTGACTAAGGCTTCGTTCACAAAGAAGTACTATGGCAAATTTTTATTTTTGTTCCAGAAATTAAGTACCTATATTAATGAGGCAGTTTTAGACCTATGTTGATATAACATTATTCGCTTGTAATACCACCAGGAATCTATGGTTAACGTTTGTCGGTATACTCCTTCCCACCCTCGATAGTCGCGAGAACATACCCGACATTATCGAAAGGTAAATTACGATATTCTCTGCTTCTCCCTGAGTACGATCCCTAATTTCTCCCAATAACCTGTAGTCAAAACCCGACAGACTGAAATCCCTTTCTAATAATACCACTAACTCGCTCCAGGTTCCAACCTGATCCTTAATACTACAGAACCAATGAATAGCGTTGCCGGTAAAAATTTCAGTGGCGTGACTAAATAACTTGACATCGGTAATATCCCTAGCAACACTGAACTCGGTTACGCGTTGAATGAACGCCCGTACGCAAGAAGTGCCGTCGTATCGTAACTTCGAAAAAATGTTCGAATTGCTGCCCTCACACGTCACGCTAACCTTAATCGGAACCGATGCGCCACCGACATCACTAGACACCGCCACGCCCGACACACTTGATGGTAAAAGAGGGTCTGACCCTTTGTCCTTGAGTGAATTAAATCTAGCCAGTGCTGTCTTGAAGAGTCCAACACAGGAATCATAATGGTCCTTTGAAGAAGGGTCATTCGTTGATATTCGGTTAAGCCGATGATATAAATGGTTAAGCAGGTTCTCGGCTCGATCGAAGTAAGTCAGCCTTGACCAAAACGCTTGAATCTAAACACGCATTAATCTTTTCAAGGACAGAAATAACACCATCTAAATCTTCCGCAATGTCATAAGGACTAGTCAAAACTTCGTCAGAGGGAAATAACGATCCACTCTTAGCTATTTGTCTACGGAGAGCTTGAACCGTGGAACCGGGTGTATCACCCCTAATGGTGACCTCATATTCGAGCTCAGTCTTCTGCAGAGACACCTTGACCTTCCTATCCATGATAAATAAAACCAACTAAGTACGTATCAGTAAATTTTGAACGAATACTAAAAATAAACTAACTCCGTCTGTTACAATTAAATGAAGCTAAACGTACGTTCTGGTTACTTTCCTACGCTGTTAAGAAAAAAAATTACGCTATAAAGAACACAAGAAAAAAAAAAAAAACAAAATAAAGTGCAACTTATGTGTACGAACTAACAAAAGTGCCCAGGACTGTAAAATTGAACAACACAACCAATAATGATGCAATAGCAAAACAATAAAATAAAAAATATATAACTTAAACGATAAAATAAAAATTTGTCAAATAATAAAATAACTCAAATAATTTAATCAAAATAAATAACAATCAAAAATAAAATTATAAATTTGAAAAAACCTCACAAAATAAAATAAAATTTCAACCTATATCCCTATTCAGGTGTACTGCCTAAAATCACTACCACGAGTGGGTGTACTGACAATATAAAAATCTAAAACGGATGGTTATTAAACTTATTAAAAAAAAATAACACTAAATAAGCACATGCAACTTGTCAAAACAAGGAGTCACGCGTAAAATTAAAAAAATTAAAAGTCAAAATCATAAAATAAAATTCAATAAATAATTGTGTAAAAAAAAATAAAAACGTAAAACTAAAAATTGTTGACTAGAAAACGACACTAAAACGATTAGAACGTTGCAAATTTAAAAAATGGACAAATATGCCATTACCCTACAATAAAAAAATATATCACAAAAGTCCTCCAATATAAATGGGCAAGTTACGTACACCTAAGTTACGGGCAACCAAACATAAATTAAGGCGAAGGAAAAAACGCTTACAAAATTAAAACGAGCAAAAACATCAAGTAAAAAAAACACACTCGACGAACCAGCAATTAAAAAAAACCAAGTAAACGAGAAACCAGACCATAAACTACCACGTTGGGCGCCAATGTGACAACCCCGACTATGGGTGAAATTAAACAAGTGTTCTTTTACGAAATAATTTAAATATTTATTATACAAAGAGAACTTGTCACATAAATTTATATCCGTGGGTACTTTTTACATTGCCCGTCTGGTTCTCAACTAAATTTCGGTTAACGACCGTTATTACAAGGTTAATTTAAAATTGCTGGTTCGCGAACAGCGAACTCCCCTGACGCATCGGTGGCGGCGCGCAGTAGGTGGTCACGGGCGTAAGGTGCTGGGACGCTCAGGAAGGCAGGGGACGAAAAGCGTCGACCAGCCGCAACCAGCGGCGGTGGCGAACCTTCGGTGCACTCCAGCAGCCGTAACCTTGCACCCTGGAATATTCCACGTCCAGCATGAGTGAAATCCTGCCATAACTCCTTCCACTGACCATGCCCAGACTCAAACCAAAGCGAAAGAGAGAGTGCTGTATGAGTGATAGTGAGATGATGTGCTGAGTCATGGTCAGACGGAGGTACATAAAAGCGGGTGAATATGTCATGGCAAGGAAGAAATTATAATTCAAGCGGGCAAGCTAAGCAAGTGCGACTTAACAAAGCACTACCTATGCAATCTTAACCTAAAATTATAAAACAACTCAAACAATAACAATACAACAACAACAACAACAACAATAAAACAAACTCAACCATTGAGATGGTTCGTTCAAATGCTCTTTAGTAGTAACAGTTGGTGACAACTTTCTCATTATTTTTTTTTTTATTTATCACGTTCGAATTTTTCAGGTTGCTAGCGGATCCCAAAATAAACAATGCGAGTTAGCAAGATTGCTGTCAGTTCCGCAACCGCAACTGAATAAACGAAAATATAAAAAGATACTCGTGCCAACTGCATCAACAAGCCCTAATCATACAGTTAAGGTGAGATTGGGTGATGTACTATTTACTTACATAAATTACATATCCATGTATTAGAAAACCAGGAAACTGTATGTAATAAATACTTCTTTGTTATTTTTCAGGTACAAGTTGCGGTTCAGGCTTCTGCAAAAATGGTAGACAAAACTACTAATACGCAATTCAAAGGAAAGAAGTTAAGAAGTCCAGTAAAGACGTACTCAGAAAGATCTGAAACACCATCAGCGCCAGATTCTATATCATTATTCAGTTTAACTTCAGAATCAGAAGCATCGGAACTTGTAACAAGAGAACAACATAATATGAGAAAAATGAATATTGACAAAGTTTACAAGAATCCTAAAATGTATTTAGGATTGCCCTATCAATATATCTGGTTAATTGATTATATAGTCAAAAAATCAACTCTAAAAATTGATCCTTTGTGCATCATTGTTACTTTGCTCAAAATAAAACAAAACGACAGTATTGCACGAATAAGTAATGAACTAGAGATATCACGAACAAAACTTTAGACACTCAGTTTTCAAGGCATTGAGGCGTTAGCTACTTTCTTTCAAAATTTTATTGTATCACCACCACCTAAGGAAATAAAAAAAAATCTTCCTCTTGCATTTAAAATCAGATATTCAAATGTCGAAATGATCATTGACTGTTTTGAAATTCAGATATCTAAACCTTCCAATCCGCTAAGACAAGCACAATCTTGGTCACAGTATAAGAGCTGTAATACTGTGAAATATCTTATTGGCTGCACTCCCAATGGCTTAGTAAGCTTTATATCTGTAGGTTATGAAGCACGTATTTCCGATAAAGCTTTGGTTGAAAAAAGTGGAGTCCTGGACGTTATGCATGCCAAATCTGCGGTCTTAGCAGATAGGGGGTTCAAGGAAATTGAATGCCAGTTGAACTCTCGCGGGGTGAAGCTTCTTAGACCGCCTAGCGTGTACGCAGGCACTAAACTAACTGCAGCGGAAGTTCAGCAGAGCAAAGTGGTAGCAAGTTTAAGAGTACACGTTGAACGGGTTATTAGACGTGTCAGGGAATATTTAATTTTAAAACCACACTCAGTGGTTAACTATAAATATGTGCCATATCTAGATGAAATTGTTATTATAGCTTGTGGGTTGATAAATTTGCAGGGGGAAATAATAAAGCGTTATTAATAGCAGATTCTTGGTCAAGTCATAATTTATTACTTAACCTTTCCCTCGCCAAAGATGTATATATTGGCACCGCAGGTTCACCGCCAAAGACCGATTAATCGGTCGTCGACCACAGGCAACATAGGACCTACATGCACAGGCATAAAGTTTAAATTCAGTTTTAACATTTTGATGACATGGCGTCCGAGTGACAGCTTTTGTGTTTGACATGGCATCGAAAAGGTTAATAAAATATTTATTTGCTTGTTTAAATAATAAAATTCATGATATTTCAACATGTTTTTTATTTATCTTTTAAACTTTCTAGCTTATGTTCAGTTTTTATCAGCCCGCTTGCAGTTAACTGATGAATGGAGCCGGAAATGTCTATGGCTAAAAAACCTGTGACTGTTTAACTGGAGATTTAAATATTGGTGCTATGTCTGTGACATGCTTAGCTATTTATAACTTTTATAAGTAACCAGCTTTTGCCCGCGACTCCGTCCGCGCAGTGTTATAAAAGCTACCTTATGCCCTTTCCCGGGTATGCGGTTTAGGCTTGATGAGGTTGCAGACAGACAGACAGAGTTACTTTCGCATTTATAATATTAGTATGTACAATAGCTTGACAGTCTCCATCAGATATATCGGAGATGCCTTAACAACAGCGGCGTGTTCAGATATTTGTGAGCACCTTGGCCGCTGCGATATATTTGATGGCGACTGCACATTAACATATAAATAAAACACAAATTATATTATCCAACTATTGAACAAATCAAATTATTTTATTAAACTTTTAACGAAAACATCTAAGTTTAACTGGCTATTATTTTAACAAGTTATCACAGTTTGGAAGACGGTATATAGTTAACACCAAAAAATAGATGATCACTTTTGTACTTTGTCACGTACCTGACGCTACAGAGACATGGTTCAAAAGTGATCACTGACAGATTTTTATGAGGAATAGCAAGAAACATAAAAAAGAATCTTCTCATCACATTGACCGTTGAAATCCCGAAAGAGACAAATACGATCTGACGATTTATTTTGTTATAAAATATTTTAAAATAAAAATTAAACCGCCTTCAAAAATTCGCCTGATCTAAAAAGTAAAAAATAATTTTAGTTCCTACTTCTTAGGATTTCCTACCCAAACCTTTAAACATTTTACCCTATTCATTGAAATAAAATATTATGGCTAGGTACCCTACAGATTTCTTAGAAGTCGGTGCCAAGCCAAATAGGTACGTTCATAGTTATATATTAGATAGAGCTTTGTACTGCCCGTACTCCGATTATGCTTTTATTAACAGTATGATCTGCCTCAGTAATTTTGCTGAAAGCATAACAGGAGTGATAGTAAGTTACAAAGTTCTATCAAATACTTATACTCGCGAAGTGAACATATTTGGCTTGGCACCGACTTCTAAGAAATCTGTAGGGTACCTAGCCATAATATTTTATTTCAATGAATAGGGTAAAATGTTTAAAGGTTTGGGTAGGAAATCCTAAGAAGTAGGAACTAAAATTATTTTTTACTTTTTAGATCAGGCGAATTTTTGAAGGCGGTTTAATTTTTATTTTAAAATATTTTATTTTATTCTTTTTAGTACCTTGTGTATTTTATATAAAATCGTTATTTTGTATGCTCTAAATACCTACTTATAATTAGAATGTATTGCACTGTAGTAGGTTAGAATACCTGAACAGTATGCTAAGCACATGATTGGCGCGACAGTATCTCGCCGCGAGATAGTCTATCCGTCCCTCTTTTGTTAATATAGCTAGTGAAGGACAGGAGATCTATCTCGCGGCGACATACTGTCGCACCAATCATGTGCTAAGCCTGCTAGCTAACCTATATGAATACAACAAACATTCCCATTCCATTCCAATTATCAAGGAGATATACATTGTATCATCAGCAGGGTATGAATAATTTCAAAGATTATAGGTAACAGCCTTTAGCATGCCTATATTATTTAAAGAATCACTAACCGCTTACCAACATGTCATAATCATAACTACTAAGCAAACACTTGAATAGATCTCGAAAATGTATGACAGTTGTTATATTATCCTCCAAACAAAGAATTATCCTCCAACTCCTAATCGTTAAGGAGTTATACCTTTCACCATCAGCTCACCAACATGAGGCTATGACCACCTAAAGGCAAATACTCAAATAGCTTCCAAAATACATGAAATATGTTATATTTAAAGAATTATCCCCCAACTCCTAATCTCTAAGGAGTTGTACCTTCCATCATCAGCTCACCAACATGAGGCTATGAGCACCTAAAGGCAAATACTCAAATAGCTTCCAAAATACATGACATATGTTATATTTAAAGAATTATCCCCCAACTCCTAATCTCTAAGGAGTTGTACCTTCCATCATCAGCTCACCAACATGAGGCTATGACCACCTAAAGGCAAATACTCAAATAGCTTCCAAAATATATGACATATGTTATATTTAAAGAATTATCCCCCAACTCCTAATCTCTAAGGAGTTGTACCTTCCATCATCAGCTCACCAACATGAAAGGATGACCACCTAAAGGCAAATACTCAAATAGCTTTCAAAATACACGGAATATGGTATATTTAAAGAATTATCCCCCAACTCCTAATTGCTAAGGAGTTGTACCTTCCATCATCAGATCACCAACTTAAGACGTTCATGACTAGACGCAAATACTTGATTAGTCTTCGAAAATAAATGAAAAATGCCATGTGTGCTTACAACATTTGAAGAGTTCCCTCGATTTCTCCAGGATCCCATCATCAGATCTGAATTCGGTGACAATGGGACCAACTAGAAGGTATACCCTTTCATACAAAAAAAGAATTTTCCAAATCGGTCTACGCGTCTTCGAGTAATCGGGGAACATACTCCTCCTTTTTGAAGTCGGTTAAAAAGAAAACAACATAGTTGTGCAATGTCCAAAAAATAATTATTGGAAGTAAATGCAGATGTCATTAAGTCCATAATTAAAAACCACATGATCAAAGTAAGTATTGCACTATATGTATAAGGGAACATTAACTGCATCAACACTGCATGAAGTTGCTCATACAAGAAAACAGATGGGTCTTTGGTGCAACATATACTAGGTGGGCACAAGGTTTGATTTCGAACTTATTGTTTACTCACTTTCACTTAGAGCACTTCTTAACAGCTTAAGAAATACATATCGGTCCCAAAAAGTCTCTGCAAGTTGGCTTACTTTATTTATGTAATCTGCATCGAAATCTTCCAAGAGTAAATGAATTTTCTTTGTTGTCTCAAAACATGGGTCTACTACGCAGAAAAGCCCTTTTGTTTTGCCACACGCCAGCATTTGGTACTGAATTTGCGATTTAAATTTGTTTTGTATTTTATTATTTTTTATATATGTTTGCACTGTTTTTTTTGAACTGGGACATTTAATTTCTATGACAAAGTCATCGGCTACCCCGTCCGGTGAAGTATCCCATTCACACACACAAAGCCTGATTTATTGATGTTAACTTTTATTTTTTTTTCTATTTCCTTGAGAACTTCATTTTCTAGGTTCTTGCCTCTCCGTATTTGCAATGTCTCTGGAACCTTATACCCACCTAGTATTTGTTGCACAAGGCACCCATCTGATTTACAGTGAGCAGCTTCATGCAGTTTCGATGCAGTTAATCTCCCTTGCCTTATGTAGTGCCAATACTTACTGTCATTTTGTTCTTTCGTTTTTTCATTGATGGATTTTATGACATCTGCATTAATAATTTCTTGTAAATATTTCTTGAACATTGCACAACTATGATCGGTATATTTTTCAACAAAGGAAATCATCAGATCAAATATATTAAAACTTGCCTCTTTTGGGATTTCAGTGGCAAATGTGACTATAAGAGAATCTTTTATTCCTCTTGGTAGGCATTCCTGATAAAAATCTGTCAATATTGATGGATCTTTAGGTGCCAGGGTTGGTTTTTTTGTTTTTGGAAAAATGTCCTTGCTCGTACAGTTTTCAGCTCGGGCCGTCGATAAAGAAGGCTTGTTCCAAAAGCATTCCACTGATGTTGGTGGCGGTTGGGAACTCTTTTTCTTCAACCAGAAGAGAAGCAATAATGAGTGCTTACAGCCACCTAAAACAAAAAAAAATACTTGAGTGTTTTAGTATTATATAGTAATTTGTTATATTAATGTAGAGAAATATTTATTTATGTATCTCACCTGCAGAAGCAGGACATTCTTTAGCTTCACATGTTGCAGAGTTAATAACACCATTTTTTTCATCTATAACGCAACTCACTGTATATGGCTTATTATTCACTCTGTGCTCAGGCACAACTCTTGCCTTGACTGTGCACTCTGTGCCAGTTCTTGCAATTTGCACGTAGCCTATTGCTGAGCTTAAGTATGAGTCTCGTGACGACCTAAAATATTAAAAACATGTTTTGATTAATCAATGCTGAAAGTAGAAAAAAAAAAACAAATCCACATATTTGCCTTTGGTGGGACCAGTATAGGGGTGCCATAAGTTTGGGGACGTCTACGGGGACTGATGACTGACCAACTAGCGTACAATTAAAAAACCACCTGGGTCTTTTTCAGTCTGATACTCTAGTCTTACTTACTTACTTACTCACTGGCGCACCGACCCAAAGCGAGTCCTGGCCTCCGACACGAGTTGTCGCCACCGGTCCCGATCTTGCGCTGCTTCCCTCCAATCTGTTTCCGTCAGCTCGCGCAAGTCCAACTCGACGACGTCGCTCCACCGGTACCTGGGACGCCCGACAGGTCTTCGCCCTAGTGGACGACCCAAGTATGCGCGTTTAGCACCCCGATCCTCCTCCATCCTTATGACGTGACCCAGCCAGCGGAGACGATGGGCTTTGGTTTGGCCAATTATATCGGGCTCGGGTATAAGATCTCTGATCTCGGCGTTTTTCCGGATTCTGAAGCTTCCGTCCTCTCTTCTCACCGGGCCCAAAATCTTGCGAAGGACCTTCCGCTCCGCCACTTGTATTTTGTGTTCTTCTTTAAGTGTTAGTGTCCAAGTCTCGCATCCATACATAAGTATCGGCCTTATGACTGTCTTGTAAATGCGTAGCTTGGTGTTTCGGCTTAGGATCTAGGACACTAACACTTTGTGGAGGGCGGCACTGCACCGCAGCGTATTTTGGACGCGGATGTCTATCTCCTCATCTCGAGAGCCGGTGTCTGTGATGACGCAGCCCAAGTATTTAAATTTGGCCACCCCTTTGTACACGATACCTCCAGCATGTAGGTACTCCCTTTTGACGCGTGCGTTTTTGTAGCGTTTCATGTGGAGGTATTCTGACTTCTCATGGCTAATACTTAGGCCCACCTTCTTCGCTTCAGCTTCCAAAACAACTGCAGACAACGAAACTTCTTCTCTGGTTTCTCCCAGCAATGCTAGATCGTCGGCATACCCAATCACCTTATGAACTCCATTCAAGTGCAGCCCGGTATCTAGCGTAAGCACTTTCCTTAGGGCATACTCCAGCACCAAATTAAAAAGCATAGGCGAAAGGGCATCGCCCTGTTTCAGGCCCGTGAGAACGGTAAAGTCATCCGAAAGCTCGTTATCGACTCTTACTCTCATTCTGCTCTCTTCGGTGGCCACTACGATCATGTCGACAAGTTTCTTAGGGACATTGTAATTCCTTAATATCGCATATAAGGCGCACCGGTCAATACTGTCGTAGGCTTTTTTGAAGTCAACAAACAGGACGTGAATGCTCTGAGCGTATTCCCATCTTTTCTCCATTAACTGTTTCAGACGGAAGATCTGATCTATAGTACTGCGATTACGACGGAACCCACACTGATAATCACCTAGGATTTGTTCCGCGTACGGTTCCAGTCGCTTAAGCAGCACATATGAAAAGACCTTGTACGCAGTAGGTAGCAGAGCAATTCCCCGATAGTTCGCACATCTCTTTTTGCAGCCTTTTTTATGGACTGGGCAGATGACACCAATGTTCCATTCTTGTGGCTGTTGCTGCGCATCCCAGACCTTCAGAAGAAGTGAGTACAGTTGCGATTGAACTTGCCCTCCGCCGTATTTCCAGATTTCGGATGATATGCCATTAATCCCTGGAGCCTTGTTGTTCTTAAGCCTCATTATCGCCTGACGAACCTCATCGAAGGACAACGGGTCTACCTCGCTCTGATTGTCACTGGCGGTGCACAAGATTGATTCACTCGGTGGGGGGCAGTTGAGTAACTGTTGGAAGTAGTTGCGCCACGCGTTCTTAATTTCAGCACTATTTGTTATTAGATTGCCCTCGTCGTCCTCCAAAAATTGGGTGGTGGGTCTATAGCCCTTCTTGATAGATTTCAGCTCCTGATAGAATTGCCTCGAATTGCCCGCCTTTATCAGCGCTTCTATTCCCCTGACTAGGTCATCCATATGCTGTCTTTTTGCATTTCTAATTACGTTTTTTGCTTTTAGTCTAAGTTCCTTATGTTTATTAATCCACATTTCATTTTGTTCGGCTAATATTTTATATTTTCTTTTTTCAGCTACGGCCTTCTCACAATCATTGTTCCACCATTTCCTTCCCCTTCTCATTTTCTTCCGGCCGAGGGTTTTCAATGCTACCTCTTTTACTAAATCTCTTGTCTTTGACCATGTAGCATCTATATTATCTTCTGATTCTAATTCTTGAAACCGGTTACTTAACTCTATTTGAAATTGCTGTCGAATTGTGTTGTCATTTAAACTGTATATATTTATGGGCTCTACATTATTCTTACACTGCTTTGGTAACCTGTTCAGTTTAGCTTTTACTTTGATACCAAGCATATAATGATCTGTGTCACAGTCAGCGCCTCTGTAAGATCTTACGTCTTGGATGGAACTTTTGCGCCTGTCGTCCACAAGAACGTGATCAATCTGGTTAACAATGTTCCCATCTGGGGACTTCCACGTGCCTTTGTAAATATCTTTGTGCGGGAACATTGTGCTCTTCACTACCATGGCCTTGGCTGTGGCAAAACTTACAAGCCTCAGGCCGTTGTCATTTGTAAGTTCGTGTTTGCTATACTTCCCTATTGTGGGTACAAAAATATCCTCGCGTCCCACTTTCGCATTAAAGTCACCAATTACCATTTTAGTATCGTAACTGGGTAGCTGATCGTACACATTTTCTAATTGCTCGTAAAATTCATCTTTAGCATCCTCATCAGCCACTTCAGTTGGGGCGTAGGCGTTTATGATTGAGATATTGAAGAATCGGCTTTTAATGCGAAGAACACATAATCTATCGGACACTGCATCAAAACGGATCACATTTCCCACGACTTTACTAGCGATTAAAAATCCAGTTCCATTTGTGTGGTGACCCATATCACTACCGCTATAAAACAAAGTGGAGCTATTGTCGACATTGCACTCTCCTTTGCCCGGCCATCTCACTTCTTGAAGGACTGCGACATCCACACCATACCTCTGCATCTCCTTGTTTACTTGGTACAATGTGCCGGGTCTGTATAGAGAGCGCACATTCCATGAGGCCAATCGGAGGTCCGTTGTTCGTCGCCGTATGTCGTTGGTATTGGGATCGGATCGGTTCATTATTCTTGTCGGTTTCGTAACAACTGGCTTTTTACATGAGAGGGTTGTTAACCCGCTGCAAAACCCCCAAAATGCTGGAGGGCCACATCCTCTTTGGTCAGCGAGTCCATCGGACTTAGCCGGCTAGCGTAGCTATGCTGTGCTACCGACCACTCCCCCATCCGCCACCCGGGGGACGCTCCTCTACGCCGTGAGGCCCAGCGTGAGGGATTTGATACTCTAGTCTAGTCCACTAAAATCTGGCAAACAAGCAATTTTTCAAATTACAATTTGAAAAATGTGGGTGCGAAGTGCAAAGGTTCTATTTCCCATTTTAAATTTCGCCTTTTTTGTTCTACTGGCAGACTGAGTTTCTAGAGTATATTATGAAACCAGAACAATTTGCTACTCGGCCGGGACATGTCCCGGTATACCAAGACTAATAGCATCCCTAGACCAGTGCCTAATTAATCGTTTGCAACAGCTGCATAAAATCGTTTAATACTCACATAAGTGTTTTTGCTCCCCTGATCTCGGTCAAGTTGTGATTTGGACTTGACGCCATATACTCCAGTATACTAACGTTGTCTAATTTTGGAATGTTTCTGGAGTCGGCTTTTACAAAATTGACCGACAAAGACATTTTTATTTGATTTAAATTAAATTAAATTAACGGTATAACACACGAATATGAAATACACAAAAATCTTGACAGCGAAAGTGACTTGACAGTGACGGTTGACTTGACAAGAAACACGGTTTTTTTTGTTTGAAACACGTATCATGCTCTAGCGATTCAGCCACCATATATAACTTTGGGAATGTCGTATCAGAATTTTAATTTAAATTATTAAAATTAAACTAAGCTGCTTTATGTTAAAATATTCAAATTAGTATCTTGAAATGCTTTATATATTCAGAATAAAATATAAAATATAGGGGTTAAAAAAAATGAACAATCCCAATTTGCACGGCCACTTAAATAAAAAGGGAAATACGCTTATAACTCAATAATCAGAATAAACGCTGTAAGCACTACCTTAATGCAATAGGTACAAAAATCGGTGCACACAACATACGGATACAATAAGTGAACAAAGCAAAGTGCATTTAGCCATATACGCCAGCCACACCCTAAGGTCTAAGGTCTAACCGTTATTTTGAAAAACAGAATAATATTCGTTCAAAACTTACCCGTATCTGGGGTTTAACACAACACTGACTAAAATAGGTAGACTGATTCCGGTACTGCTAACTTAAAGGTGCCAGTAAAGAAATCATTATAAATTGATATTTAAATAAATAACTCCGCGATCAGCGTCAGTATTACTACGCGCACGCGCGACCTGTCCGTTTGGCGTTCTAATCGAGTGTGTCGGGTCTGCGGAGCCGAGCGGCGGGTGATATACTGTGCCGTGGGGGGGGGGGGGGGGGGGGGGGGAACGAACATTTTTTCTACGTAGGAGTTAGCGGACCTGTTCTAGGGTTCAACGCGCAGTATATTAACCGCGCGGAATGGTTCACCAAGGAAATAAAACAACGATTTAATTACGCAATATGATTCCAGATCTGATTAAAAACGTACTACGTTACACAGGAACATCAAAAACTAGCAGCAGGAGGTGCACATAGGGAACTAGGGCTAAAAGAGAGTGTATACTGTAGTTTCCTAAATGGCAGTTAATACCATTCTCATTTTTTTCCACTTTTTATTTTTCTCGTAAGCTTCATTTATCAATAGCAATTATAATCATTCTCATATTTTCCCATTCTATGTATTTATTAGTAGCTTATTTTCTCGATATGTTTTTTAACCGTTCTCATATTTTCCCATGCTATGTATTTATTAGTAGCTTATTTTCTCGATATGTTTTTTAACCGTTCTCATATTTTCTCATGCTATGTATTTATTAGTAGCTTATTTTCTCGATATGTTTTTTAACCGTTCTCATATTTTCCCATTCTATGTATTTATTAGTAGCTTATTTTCTCGATATGTTTTTTAACCATTCGCATTATTCCCATTCTATGTATTTTTCACGACACTGTTCGTAAATGTGGTGATTGTTTGACTAAACACAGTACGGAAAATTGGGTATGTCAAGTTTTTTGAAGTGGTGTAAATTATATTTTATTTGGATGATAGGCTTCCTAAGGATCACGAAAAACCAGTTATTTTATTTTTATAACTATTAATTTATTATTAATATTATTTATAATATTTTTAATTTATGGCTCACAAGCTAAACGACTTTTGCGCTACTGAAAATTAAAAAAAACACATGATGGTTGTCAAATATGTCACTGTCAAAAATAACTACGTCTTTCAACGGTTTTGTTCGTTCGATTGCATTTGGTGGTTTCAGTGATTTATAGAATATTTTTAACGACCTCAGCACGAATTTTGGACTCTTGATCTTGCCGCGTGATCGAATCAGAAATGAGGAGATCCGTAGGCGAACTAAAGTTACTGACATAGCCCTCCGGATTAGTAAGCTGAAGTGGCAATGGGCAGGCCACATTGCACGCAGAGCAGATGGTCGATGGGGTCGAAAAGTGATCGAGTGGAGACCACGGCTAGGCAAACGCAGCGTAGGACGTCCACCCACAAGATGGACAGACGACCTTATGAAGGTCGCCGGGACACGCTGGATGCAGGTTGCATCTAACCGGTACATGTGGAGGTCCAGAGGGGAGGCCTATGTTCAGCAGTGGACGTCTTATGGCTGAGATGATGATGATGATGATGATGATGATGATGATGATGATGCTCTTGCCGCACTACTCCATGACCCCTGCACGATATTTTGGACAACGTTTGGATCTTCCTGTGACTACCTACGCTCTGCTTTTTGGACTACGTTTTCTTGCCTTTCTGACGACCCTGGTTTTGACTATTGGACTGCTTCACGTACATCTAGATACAATGATGAATAGTGACTGCAACCGAACCGTGACGGAGTATTACAGAGATAATAATATGCTCATGTGCTTCGTACCCAGCTGTAAGAAATACAGACGCGACTTTCCGGACTCAGCTTTTCTATGTGTACCAAAATGTTTACAACCAACTTGGTGTCACGCGTTGGATATAAATTGCCCGAAATGGACCCTATATGTTTGTGAAGAGCATTTCAATGTGAGTGTAGTGACTATTCTATGTATCAAAATTATACTCAATAACACGTTTTTATTGTTATTATATACGTAGTTATTTTTGACAGTGACATATTTGACAACCATCATGAGTTTTTTTTTTAATTTTCAGTAGCGCAAAAGTCGTTTAGCTTGTGAGCCATAAATTAAAAATATTATAAATAATATTAATAATAAATTAATAGTTATAAAAATAAAATAACTGGTTTTTCGTGATCCTTAGGAAGCCTATCATCCAAATAAAATATAATTTACACCACTTCAAAAAACTTGACATACCCAATTGCCTATAGACGTATGGCTGTCAAATTGTGACAGTTGTACATCTATGAACGTCACGAACAGTACAACAATGTTGAACGTAAACTAAAAGGTCATATCTAAACACGGTTTTCATAGGTAGATACGACGTTTTGAAAATTCAACATTTTTGTTGAAACAAATCAAATTATTTTGTTAAATATTTTTGATTTGTTATTTAAAGTAGTAACACTACTATATACTAGTGGTGTGAGTTCTTTTCTTTAGTATATGACATCTATTTAAGTTTTGAAAATTATTTCAGAGAAATTTTCTCGGACTGCTTGTTTTTATTTTAATTTTTGTGGCACAAGAGTCATGGCGTTCAGCCACATAAAAATGTGTCTAATTTTTAATAATTATGAAAAATGTGTTTTATTTCCTCGCAGTTGTCGTGAAAAGCACAATGTTTAGCCTCGGCTAAAAGTGCAATAGGGTCGGCCTTCAAACAAACTCGTTCATCTATTGCTTACTTTCCAGCCTCTACAACAATGTAGGTAAGGTGTATTCGGGTAATTCCGAATGTTAAAAATCGTAGGGTAATGCCGATAATAAGACTTTAAGACGACAGAATTAAGGGTGATTTCCTGTGATTTTCGAAATTAGCCGACTTTCGAAATTACCCGAATATACCTTACTATAAACAGGTCAAGATTAGGATGGTTGAAAGGAGAGCAGGGAGGCCTTTGCCCAGTAGTGGAACACTGAAGGCTCATATAAATAAATAAATAGGAATAAATTAATATCGTTTATTGAAACTTAAAGAAATTCCTACATTTTTTTCTTAAAAAATATGTTGTATAAATATATGACTGACAATTGACAATAGTTCTTTTTTTTACTGGTCTTTTTTTTAATGCAGCCAAATAGCCGCTGAAATTCTAAACCCAACTGTATTTTTAATTTTTTCATTTGACCCCGATTTCATGTGAAAATTTCAAAGTGGCTATTTGGCTGCATTAAAAAAAATCGACTAAAGAAATGAACTATTTTCAATTGTGAAAGTTAAAATTAGTATTCATTAACTTAACTGACAAGCATATTAATTATATTATTACTTCAAGCAGGCCAAAAGTGAGATGGTTTTTTTAATGTCATATTTTCCCAGCAGAAAATTATTGACAATATTGTCGATTTTCATATCCATTGCAATGTATTTTTAGCCCTTTTCCGAAAGACATCAGGGCGAACATCATTTTGTAGCTCTTGGAAATCCACTGCCTGTGCCTCGTCCTTCAGTTCTGAGAGCACTAATAAAATATTAGAATTTTTTTTAATGATATTATTAATCTTTTTGTGCCAGCTCTCAGTCACGTTGTTCGTTCGGTGACGTTGCTTAAAGCATGATACTATTTGGATCATATCTATTTGAACCCATTGCGATGACATGTATTCATTAAGCTAAGTTCACATTTGTCTGTCGTGTTGTGTTATGATGCTCTCTGTCGTGATGGCTACCTTTCACATTTATATGACGTGCTGTGACGCATTCTGACGCAATTTTATATCAGTTCGTTCTCAGCACTCGGATAGCTCACACGTTCGCAATGTTCTTTTAAGAATCATCCGATTCAGATTCCAATTTTGAAGATGAATTGCATTTATTGGCGCTGGCTACGCTCTTACAAAAGAAAGAAAGAGAAGGAGGTACTGGATTCATGCAGTAAATAAAAAGATAGAAACTAAAGGCGAGTTTCATTGTCTCGTTAAAGAGCTCGAGAGTGATCCTGAAAAATTTCATCAGTATTTTAGAGCGTCGAAGGCACAGTTTGCAGCTCTGACACGTCACGACACGACACTGGCGCGTTCACACTGCTGTGCCGTGTCGCTTCCCCGCCCCCCGTACCTCACCCGGTCTGACGCGGACCGGGATCGCTTATGACGCGACACAACACCCGCCGTCACAACACAGTGCATCAGATAAATGTGAATGCCACGATATTAAATACTTGAAACCGATACCGTTCTGATGCGTCACAACACAACACAACAGACAAATATAAACGCGGCTTTAAAGTCTTGGATGCCTGGCATTTGTGGCATGTTTGACGAAATTTCGATCCAACCTTCGTGAATTTTTAAAAGGCTGGCAAATGGGCAAGGGCCGCACATTTTGCTACATAGGTACAACCCTCGCGTCTGGATAATATATTAAATTTTCCGGCATTGTTGTACACTGCTTGCGAAAAATGAAAATAACATCCGGTGATTTTTGATAACGGGTACAGTTTGCGGAACGCGTTGATTGCCGCTTTCTCAAAATCCACTTTTAATTCATCAGGTTGAAACCAAGGAATGTTTTGTTGAAAACTTTCAAACATGTTTTCATAGGTCTCCTGCTGCTTGTTAGGTAATAGGACATAGATGCAAGGCAGTACTCTTGTGTGGTCAGCAGTAGACCCAATGTCCGCATGAAAAGTGTACAATTGCACAAACGGTTCTGGAACGATCCGAAAAGTACCGTCTGCAAAAAACTTCTTACAATTTGCGAGCCATTCCTTGGCTTTTTCAGTAACAAATATTAAAAAGTCGTCTTCTTTGACACAAAGCCAGTCCTGGGCTAAGCTTTCTGGTACCAGGATGTCTCCGCAGCATTCGAAAGATTCTTCCTCGCGGCGGGCTCTGTATAAACTATCTTTTTTGTTGCGTAGAATCGGCAGTTTGTCTGCATATTCTTCGGTCATAAACTGCCTCATTTCTTCCTTCCACAAGGTTGGGATTGGTTTATATGACGTAGTCACCTTCTTTTTTAAAATAATTATGCTGCGCTCTATGTCAATGCTCTCATGGTCTGGTATACAGCAATGTTCGCGCTCTCGAATTATCTCAGTTTTGTCAGGGTTGAGCAATACTGAGCCATAGCAATGACCAACCTTGTCGCAAGTCCATACAGAAGTCCGGCATTTGTGATTTTCGCGTTTTAAGTAATGCCTCCGACCGCCCTTGATCAAAATTTTACCTCTGCGGTTGCTTTCAATAAAGCTAAAAGTTGCAACACTATCTTCCAAATTGTTTGATGCCATTGAAAGTCCTAACAAATTACTTTTTCGAGAAGACAAGAATTATATTCTCACAACGACTGAATTATGTTATGTCACATATGACAATGATTGATGCGTATGTTGAAGAGTATGCATATTGATTATTATCTAGTATCTATGATTATTTAAACGTTTATATGCCTAATCAACTAGTTTTCAACCTTAGGGTATTTACTAATCATCAATTTACCTTAGAGTATTTACTATTACTTATTTGCTATAAAAAATACTTATTTAATTATGCGGCCGGTCATAAAACATATAGGGATATTAAGCTATTAATAAAAAAAATGTATGGAAAATAATGCGAATGGTTACAAAACATACCGGGAAAATAAGCTTTTGATAAAAAAATTGAATGGAAAAATATGCGAATGGTTACAAAATATACCGGGAAAATAAGCTTTTCATAAAGAAATAGAATGGAAAAATATGCGAATGGTTACGAAACATACCGGGAAAATAGGCTTTTCATTAAAAAAAAGAATGGAAAAATATGCGAATGACTAAAGTTGCTATAGGGAAAGGAAGATTACGAGAAAAATATAAAATGAGAAATAATGCGAATGGTATTAACTGCAATTAGGAAATAACGATTTTCGGAACCTACAGTATACACTCCTAAAAGAGGAAGTTTGGTATAGACAATACTAAGGGGGGAAAAATATATGGGCTCCCGGTGAAATAGTGAATAAGACTGGCTCTAGTGATATAGCGTTAGGGGTCATGATGGGGCAATTGTACATAGGCACTTTGAACAGTTAAAGCGGCGGTCGGGTAGACAGTCCCTTGTGTATCCGGTGCCGGAAACCATAGAACCGAATATCAGTACAAATCCTACGGAGCAAAGAGTTCAGGACAGGAAGGCTCAGCGGAGCAGTCGTTGGAATCGAGGTTATCGGGAGCGGCGGTGCCCGCGGAGCCTGCGTCACCAGCGTCACAGCACGGCAATACTCCTTCAGGGTCGCCGTCAGGGTCACCTGGTTTCAGAGATGCATTATCAAATACCCCGTCACCGCCCCATGCTCGTCCTTTCAGGCAGTGCCGCCTGAAGGGAATCGATAGATTAAATTTATAATTATTTATTATTTTTATATTAATTTATCATTTAATTGTGGAGGAGTGTAATGTAGGCTGGTTAGAATAAAAAGTAGGTATATGTTTATGTCAGTCTGGAATTGTCAATAAATCGGAATGGCGCTTTCCGAGAAAATTCAAGAATGGAAGATCCACAGATAGAAGCAACAGATATGTTAGCATTTAATATAGAAGATGACGTATGTCATGCTGAAGAAAACAGTTGGATACTGGACAGTGGATCTTCGGCACACATCTGTTTTAAGAAAGGATTATTTTCAGAACTTTAATGAGTGCCAGAAATCTTTGACATTAGGTAATAAACAAACAGTTGAAGTGCACGGAATTGGAAAAGTTTTGATCAAAAGACTAGTAAACGGACAGTGGGCGGACAGTGTACTGCAAGGTGTGTTATGTGTGCCAAGTTTTCATAGAAACTTATTTTCTGAAGGTGTAATTATGAAACTATCTTACACAATCATAAAAAAGTTGCAACACTTGAGTGATTTAATTTACAAAGACAACAAAGTAGTGATAAGTGCCAAAATTACAGAAAACAATTTAAGTTTATGAGTTAAATATAAAAACAGTGGTTCACACACACATCCTGGTGACTTAGTTTACAGCGATGTGTGTGGTCCTATGAGTCACACATCAGTCCAGGGAATGAGGTACTTTGTTTTATTCAAGGATGCAGCTACAAGTTACAGGCTTGTATATTTTATTAAAAACGAGTGATGTTTTGGACATGTTCAAGAAATATAATAATACTAGATGACCCGGTGAACGTCGTATCACCATATGTATTTTAGAGCCTTATAAAGGCATTATCAGAGCACCTAGCATAGGGCGAAAATGTATTGAAACGTCACTTAAAACGTGTGCATAAAACCTATCACCTATCATGCTAGTTACTCAGATAGTCTAAGTATCGGCCCCATAGTGTGCGGAAAAAGTTGGTAAATCACGTACACATGTTCAGCATAATGTTCATAATTATTTTGTATGTCACATAAGTCACATTATGAGATTATAAACTAGACACTTAAGTGTGTTAACATAATAATGTTAACAAATAAGGTAAAGCCTATTTTTTTTCGGTCTTTATCGATTGCGCCATATTACTAAACGTAATAGTAGTATAGTAACCAGGCAACACTCACTGTCACTGTCACCAAACTTTCAAAGAAAATATAATTGTTATTTCAAAACTATTTTTCAGAAGTAATAACTTCTAAAATGCATTGCCCGTTTTGTAAGAAATGGATTGAACGGCAGAACAACAGTAATACCTGTCCTATACTTCGTTTCTTTTAAGATTAGAATTATCTGTCAAACGGGTGAACAAAGAAACAGTTGTCGTAAACCTTCCTTCTTCGATTTCGGCCGATAACACTGAATTTCTCGGAACTTATGTACATTCATGTCATTTGATATTTACCGATAGCTGAACGCATAGTTTTCACATTTATTATTAATTTGTTGGCAGAACCGTATTTAGAAAAAAGCTAAATATTGAAGGTTTTCGTTTAGTGTTTGGCGGTTTTTAACTAAGTATTTTTTTATAAATTTGTAACTCATATCGTACCGATTTTACATTTACTTAATTTAATGAAGTTTACAGTCTAAAATTTAACAATATTTGCATATTTAATCTAGCTTACCGATTTAGTGGGATATTCCTTTCTATGGCACATTACTAACACTAATTTGTAAATATTCACCACCGCCCGCTTTTCACTGGCAGTCAGAGGATTTTGCTTTTGCCATTTCTTCTTTAGAGATGAAAAAACGTTAGCCGGAACTGGCTGCGACTTCATCAATTTTAAATGTGCACCAACAAACAAAATATCTAAAATTCTAAATAGATCAACAATTATCTTTTCATCTTAGAATAAAAATTAACTAACATTATGTTTCTTATCTGTTCACAACACTGAGTAATGTATGTATTAATATAGCATGATAATGAATACGTGATATTTAATAACTCGTATTCACTGTTCGATCCGCAGAATGTGCTTGAAAAAAACCTTATATCTCGTTCTGCATAGGTCTTTCTAATGCTAAAAAAAACGAAGTATAGTTGCAGACAACAATTGTTAAGATGCGACGAATGCTTCACTATAACCGCTGATACTTTCAAGTTTTGCGTCAATTGCGGTCACAATTTGAGCCGAATAATAAGACTAAATAGGGCTAAGGAACAGAAAAAGCGAGTCAAACAACAACTGCTTTCAAAACCGAACTTCAGTCACTCAACAATGTCATCATCATTTGAGAACATAATATTTTCTGAACTTAATTTAACTGCCGAAGACCTGAAGGATATGGAGGAGATAGAAGAAAGCCAGCAACACAACATCGGCAATATTGTGGTTCAACCAGACTTGTCCGAGTCACCGAGGCCTCTCGCTACTCCGTTAAATCCTGGCGAGGCAAGTGAAGACGTTATCAGCAGGCCGGGTTCGCCTTTGCTGTTCCAGTAATTGATTATGTTGCCGATTCAAGTGTCAATCGCGGAAATTGTAGTAAATGATTGTGAAGAGAAGTTATCATCATCATCATATCGGGCAAAAGATGTCCATTGCTGTACATAGTAGCTGGATATACAGTTCATTAATTTAAAGCTTTCTGATAAACTATATTTCTTGTCTTTTTTGCGGTGCGTAAATATATAATGATGATTGTTTTCCGACGCGCGAACACGCAACGTATAATTGTCCATGCGCGAAACAGGGAAACTCTAAGTTGATTCCGCAAACTTGCAATGACTGGCCTTGCGATTTATTGATGGTCATAGCAAAAGCCAGACGCACGGGAAATTGTAAACGCTTAAAATCGAATGGCAAATCCGTTGGAATCATCGGTATACGCGGGATCAAGACATCCTCTCCTTTATATTTTCCCTTGATGATCGTGGCTTCGATGACGTTACTCATTAGCTTCTTCACAGCCAGTCTCGTTCCATTGCAAAGTCGAGGTTGATTTATGTTACGCAGCATGATGACAACTGATCCTACTTTTAATTGCAAATTATGTGGTGGTAGTCCAGGCAATTCCAATGAATTCAAAAATTCTGTGGAATAGTTGACTGCGTCATCCTGGTTTGTAGCTGTGTCAACTTATTTATAAGTAATCAACTCTCCTGGAAGGAAATTCTGAATGGTCACATTGAGGTCATCGACATCTTTGTTTTATGCCGCCAATATTGCTCGTTCACTCAGCCAATTATGGTCATTATATTGTTGTTTTATGTCCGGAAAAACACGCTGAATAAGCTCCTCTTTCGAGTCTGTGAAGTGACAGAAATCTGTGGGAAATGTTATTAATCCGCTCGATGTGTCAACTGCGACCTTACCATTTCCAATATCTAGCAACTGCTTCGAAAACACAATCGCAGTTTGATCTTGTTGCAAAAACACTCGCATGTTAGTTGTTAATTGGAGTGTCTTTACGTGCCGCCACAAATTAGATGATTTTAGGCATGCGTTTAGTTCGTCAGCAACAGTTGATCGAGGAATAACTGGAAGAGTCTGACGAAAGTCACCTGACAACAGAATCATGGCTCCACCAAAAATGTTTTGGTTGTCACGTAAATCTTTTAATAAACTATTAAGAAGTTTAATCTAATTACCTGTAGTTGGATTAATCATTTTGATATTAAAATGATATCCATCTTCTCCCTGCCAGAATATTAATGGGTATTGCAGAGCATCATAAGCTCTATGCGTTTCGGACACACGCTTCAATTCATTGTTCCGACGATGAAGGACAATATCTCTTGATTGCAAATTTTCTCCAACAACAACCATAGCCACTTCATCTATTGTTGGTGAATTAAACCTCCTCGCATGCTCACCAGCAGGTGTTTTGTCGGCTCTTATTACAATGTTATGGCTGTCTGATGGCATCCGATCCAGTGCAACTTTGAACAGTTTCACTAAATCATTGTTTGCAGTCGTTGGACAATGGTTAGCTTCACTGTTGGATTATGACCACAACGCCTATCAACTTCTGTATCTTGATTGCCCATAAAATAAATTTGCAAAAATTGATGATCCGCATCTGGCACTGGCAGCAGTGCCCCCAGTAGGTGATGAATTTGTCCTTGTATCTGCAATTGTTTATGATCTTGTTAAATTATTTGTGGTATAAATCTCGCCTTGAGTTCCATAAGGTTGGATGTGAAAAAAGTCAAGTTTTCAGGGGAGCCAAAATAAAATTGACAGTTTTGTTTGCACATATTTCATTAAGTTTAAAAGATAATGACAAACAGATTTTTTTATAATGAGTCCGAATTATATGTCTTCAGCTCTAGACTATTATGATACATTTACGCGTTTATCTATTATTCAAAAACGCAAAGTTTTTGTAAAATTAGTCACATCCGACTCTATGCTTGTATATAATTAAGAAATGGAAAATTCAAACGCTTGGATGTACTGATCCGACTTTATTACTGCAATTCTTACTGTGAGTTGCCTTTACTTTATAGTGATATAAGATTTCATGCCTTAAAAAAAGTTAATAAAAAAGTTTGTGGGGTATATCGGCCTAAGTTCAGAACTGTTACAATAAAATTAAATAAATTAAGAAACAGACAGGGAAAAGTCAAGATTAAAATAAAAAATGCCCATAATATTTAGTATATATATATAAATTTAGATAGGTAGACCTACTACTACATATTACAAAACATGAACGTTTGTAGAATCGATGTATGAATATGAATAAAACTATTGAATGGACATCAGAATAACACATCGAAGTCGCGGGCAGATGCTAGCTAAAAAATAAAAACTGCGATATTATTTTAAAATGCCATATTATTTTAAGAGTGTTAGTTTTCATCACACTTGCCGACAAAAAAATAAGTTTTAAGACATAATAATTATTATTAAATGACGTACTGACATTTATATTACTCCCTAGGGAATATCACTTTTCTATTACTCCCGCTACGCGCGCAAGCAATGGCGCGCATAGACAGCAAGTGTGATGAAAACAATGCTTACTATTGTTTATAACGTATTTAAATTCCAATACACGTCAAACCAAACTACCAAAGATGGCGAAATGTCACGCTTTCTCATGTCATTACCATTGTGGCATTTCAGAAATAACCAACCATCGGCACACAGCGATATTAATAAATTAATACAACTCGTTATTGTGTAAATCGTGATAAAGTTCATCCTAAATTTAAGATATGTTTTTAATGTATGTATTGTTACGTTCGTGGGGTGGGTTTTCTATAGAAAATGTATAAATAAGCCACTAATTAAAACTGACACTTTAATTACTAATTAAAGTAACAAACACCAAACTAAAACAGTAATCACACACTTAACACGTCACACTGATTCACTCTCAAACTCGCAGTCGATTCGCAGTTTTCGCTCTTGATGTTATCTCTTCGCTGTCTCAATTGAAACTACTCCTCGGCCGGGTCATGCTGTGTATTTATACCAGCCACTCAAATCTACAAAGTACGAGAAGATTTGACTCTAGAAAGTTCCCGAGTTAGGTGCGCGAACATTCTAGAGTATCGCTGTCTCTTTCTACAGGTTTCTCTTTCACACCCGTCCAGAATGTTCTCTCTATAGCTGTCTCGTTCACATCTTTCCAGAACATTCTTTCGTGCTGTCTCTATCTAATAGTGCTTTCTCTTTCACTCCTATGGGAAATTTAGCTATGTACCGATTTGTACTTGAGAGGCTCAAAAGGGGTCCTGAAAACGCCTGAAAACGGGTTTTCAGGTTTTTGCGCCATCCGATAGAGGGCAGAGTTGGGCGTAATCAATTCCTTTTGGAATTAATTATAGGGTTACATTCCAGTAATGACGATTCCTCAGTAATGAATTACTAGTATAATAAAAATTACTGTAATGCTGTACTATGGTTACGCCTGTAATCCATTCCTTTGGGATCGGTATTGTAATCAGCTACTGTAATATTGAATCCACCGTAATCAAGTACTTCTGTAATCTGCATTACTTACAACGTAATTTTGTTACTATTACTCGAAGAAAATTGTTTTTGATTTATATGTCATTCTAGTTGATATCTGACATCCTAGCAGTTTCATGATTGTTAAAAACGTATTCTGAATATTTTTAAGATCCAAAATGGCGGCAACTTTTTTTTGCAATCTTCATCATTATACTCGTTTTTGACTAATTCGCATACGTGGAATTCGATTTTCGGGTCCATTCTAAGATCCAAGATGGCGGCAACTTTTTTAGCAATTTTCATCATTATACTCGTTTCCGACTAATTCGCATCCGTGGAATCCGATTTTCGGGTCCATTCTAAGATCCAAGATGGCGGCAACTTTTTTAGCAATTTTCATCATTATACTTGTTTCCGACTAATTCGCATCCGTGGAATCCGATTTTCGGGTCCATTCTAAGATCCAAGATGGCGGCAACTTTTTTTAGCAATTTTCATCATTATACTCGTTTCCGACTAATTTGCATACGTGTAATCCGAATTTAGGGTCCATTTTAAGATCCAAGATGGCGGAACAATTTTTTTATTTTTTTTTGTCATTGTACTCGTTTTCGACTAATACACATACGTGGAACCCGAATTTAGGGTCCATTCTAAGATCCAAGATGGCGGCAACTTTTTTTAGCAATTTTCATCATTATACTCGTTTCCGACTAATTTGCATACGTGTAATCCGAATTTAGGGTCCATTTTAAGATCCAAGATGGAAGAACAATTTTTTTCTTTTTTTTTGTCATTGTACTCGTTTTCGACTAATACACATACGTGGAACCCGAATTTAGGGTCCATTTTAAGATCCAAGATGGCGGCAACTTTTTTAGCAATTTTCATCATTATACTCGTTTCCAACTAATTCGCATACGTGGAATCCGATTTTCGGGTCCTTTCTAAGATCCAAGATGGCGGCAACTTTTTTTTTAGCAATTTTCATCATTATACTCGTTTCCGACTAATTCGCATACGTGGAATCCGATTTTCGGGTCCATTCTAAGATCCAAGATGGCGGCAACTTTTTTAGCAATTTTCATCATTATACTCGTTTCCGACTAATTCGCATCCGTGGAATCCGATTTTCGGGTCCATTCTAAGATCCAAGATGGCGGCAACTTTTTTAGCAATTTTCATCATTATACTTGTTTCCGACTAATTCGCATCCGTGGAATCCGATTTTCGGGTCCATTCTAAGATCCAAGATGGCGGCAACTTTTTTTAGCAATTTTCATCATTATACTCGTTTCCGACTAATTTGCATACGTGTAATCCGAATTTAGGGTCCATTTTAAGATCCAAGATGGCGGAACAATTTTTTTATTTTTTTTTGTCATTGTACTCGTTTTCGACTAATACACATACGTGGAACCCGAATTTAGGGTCCATTCTAAGATCCAAGATGGCGGCAACTTTTTTTAGCAATTTTCATCATTATACTCGTTTCCGACTAATTTGCATACGTGTAATCCGAATTTAGGGTCCATTTTAAGATCCAAGATGGAAGAACAATTTTTTTCTTTTTTTTTGTCATTGTACTCGTTTTCGACTAATACACATACGTGGAACCCGAATTTAGGGTCCATTTTAAGATCCAAGATGGCGGCAACTTTTTTAGCAATTTTCATCATTATACTCGTTTCCAACTAATTCGCATACGTGGAATCCGATTTTCGGGTCCTTTCTAAGATCCAAGATGGCGGCAACTTTTTTTTTAGCAATTTTCATCATTATACTCGTTTCCGACTAATTCGCATACGTGGAATCCGATTTTCGGGTCCATTCTAAGATCCAAGATGGCGGCAACTTTTTTTTGCAATTTTCTTCATTATACTCGTTTCTGACTAATTCGCATCCGTGGAATCCGATTTTTGGGTCAATTCTAAGATCTAAGATTGCGGCAACTTTTTTTTGCAATTTTCGTCATTATACTCATCATCATCATCAGCCTATGACAGTCCACTGCTGGACGCAGGCCTCTCCTATTAACTATGCGTATAGACGCATTAGAAGGTAAATGCCCATAATCGCCACGCTGGGCAAGCGGATTGGCGATCGCAGTAATGTGTCCACTATGATGACGCTGCTGCCCATCATCAATCTTTTATCAAATAATGGTAAGTGACACTTCAATCCCTTAGTCGACTCTTACGACACCCGAAGGAGGAGTTGGGGTGATGACAAATGTATTCCTACTTCCGTCACCACACGGCCCCATTATACTCGTTTCTGACTAATTCGCATCCGTGGAATCCGATTTTTGGATCCATACTAAGATCCGAGATGGCGATGGCGGTACAATGTTTTCCTTTTTTTTTGTAATTATTGACATTGTAGTCGTTCTTACATACACGAATTTAGCGTCATTTTAAGATCCTAGATGGACCTACCTAGTGAAAATAGAATATTTGGATTCCACGTGCGTGAATTAGTCAAAAACTAGTATGACAAAAATTGCTGAAAATTGCGTCGCCATCTTGAATATTCAAATGAACCCTAAATTCGGGTTCCACGTATGTGAATTAGTCGAAAACGAGTATAATAATGAAAATTGCGTAGGTAAAAAATTCAATAACATGCAAAAAAAGACGCCGCCGTCTTAGATCTTACAATGGATTCTAAATTCGGGTTCCACGTATGTGTATTAGTCGAAAACGAGTACAATGACAAAAAAAAGAAAAAAATTGTGCCGCCATCTTGGATCTTAAAATGGACCCTAAATTCGGGTTCCACCTATGTGTATTAGTCGAAAACGAGTACAATGACAAAAAAAAAAGAAAAAAATTGTGCCGCCATCTTGGATCTTAAAATGGACCCTAAATTCGGGTTCCACCTATGTGTATTAGTCGAAAACGAGTACAATGACAAAAATGACAAAAAATTGTGCCGCCATCTTGGATCTTTAAATGGACCCTAAATTCGGGTTCCACCTATGTGTATTAGTCGAAAACGAGTACAATGACAAAAATTACAAAAAAAGAGAAGAAAATTGTGCCGCCATCTTGGATCTTACAATGGATTCTAAATTCGGGTCTCACGTATATGTAAATTAGTCAAAAACGACTACAATGACAAAAATGACAAAATAAAGAAAAAAATTGTGCTGCCATCTTGGATCTTAAAATGGACCCCAAATTCGGGTTCCACGTATGTGTATTAGTCGAAAACGAGTACAATGACAAAAAAAAGAAAAAAATTGTGCCGCCATCTTGGATCTTAAAATGGACCCTAAATTCGGGTTCCACCTATGTGTATTAGTCGAAAACGAGTACAATGACAAAAATTACAAAAAAGAGAAAAAAATTGTGCCGCCATCTTGGATCTTACAATGGATTCTAAATTCGGGTCTCACGTATATGTAAATTAGTCAAAAACGAGTACAATGACAAAAATGACAAAATAAAGAAAAAAATTGTACTGCCATCTTGGATCTTAAAATGGACCCCAAATTCAGGTTCCACGTATGTGTATTAGTCGAAAACGAGTATAATGACAAAAATGACAAAAAAGAGAAGAAAATTGTGCCGCCATCTTGGATCTTAAATGGACCCTAAATTCGGGTTCCACGTATGTGTATTAGTCGAAAACGAGTATAATGACAAAAAAAGAGAAGAAAATTGTGCCGCCATCTTGGATCTTTAAATGGACCCTAAATTTGGGTTCCACCTATGTGTATTAGTCGAAAACGAGTACAATGACAAAAATGACAAAAAAAAGAAAAAACTTGTGCCGCCATCTTGGATCTAAAAATGGACCCTAAATTCGGGTTCCACGTATGTGTATTAGTCGAAAACGAGTACAATGACAAAAATGACAAAAAAAAGAAAAAAATTGTGCCGCCATCTTGGATCTAATGGACCCTACAATCGGATTACCTGTATGCAAATCAGTAGAAACCTTTGAAGCCGTATTTAATTATATATTTGAGAAAATAATATTAAAAATTCGCACGTCCTAACATTAAAGTAATTAAAAAGTAATCTAGAAGTATGGTCAACGATTCCAGTAATTTTGAATCGACATGTTGATTCCAAAGTATTAGTAATGCTAATATGCTATAGATTATTTACTGACTCCTTCATACGTCATTGTGATATTCCGTTTCACGACATTACATTACAAGTAATATGCTACCCATAAGTACATTACAAAGTAAAATGAAGTAATATTGTAATCGGGAATTGATTACGAAATGCCCAACTCTGATAGAGGGTATCCTGAAACGGCCTGAAAACATGTTTCAGGCGCCTGAAAACGGCGGTATCTGGGGTGAATATTTGATTTTGTAGTATGTGAAAGAGGACCTTCTGAAACGGCCTGAAAACGCATTTCAGCCTGCTGAAAACGCTTCTAACGTGTCTAAAATCATATTTGTAGTTTTTATCATGCCATCGGCGTAACAGTATTAATCGCGTTACACTTCTCGGTTTGGTACTAGCTTTTGCCGTTGTCTCCGTCCGCGTTTAGATTATTCTTAAAGCTATGAATTACCAGACCATTCCTAGGATATCACATCACTTCCGACATCATCAGCCTATACTAGTCTACTGCAGGACATAGGTTTCTCCCATTTTACACCATCTAGCCTTCCATAGGGAAGTCCCATCTAGGTTTATGTGTTGCACATGGATAGCTTTATAAATTATACTAAACTCAAAAACTGAATCGGATTCCAATATACCTCAAAAAAAATACCAAAGATGGCGAAATGTCACAGTGACTCGTGTTATCGTCATTGTAACATTTGTAACGTTTCAGAAAAAAAAACAACCTTTTGGTAACCTAACCAGTTTTCCTAAAAATGTAATCACACATTACGAGACTATTAACTGGTACCAAATGTTGTTAAATCCTGAGTTATTGCCATTGTAATTTAAACTTTTCTCCGATAAAACATTTAAATTAAATATCTTTTTTTGCGAGAAGTGTTCAAATAAGATTTTTTAGTTAAGAAGTAGATTTAGATGTTGTATTTAACAATATAGATAAAATAAACAGCTACCTATAACATTTACAGAAGTGAAAATTTACCGAACCACCTAATACTTCATTTTAATGGCAATACTTTTTGACAAGTATTGGAATCTAAATAGGTTTTCAGGTATACATTAATTGTTTTTAGAATGTCACATTCTACCAAAATAATGCTTATTACAAGTTAACTTCTCCATTACTTCGTACTAAACAATGTAAGATACCAGAATACTTACTAAAACATACGAAAGAAACATACAATTCAGTTTTACGAAAATAATGTCATTAATATTGAATAATTTTACAACTGACGTACTTGATACTGATTAATCGCATTTATAAACTATACCTATATTCCCTGCGTATTGAGTTTTACGGCACGCGTCACAGGGTTCAATAATGACTGATAAAAATGATAATATTATAATGATAATATGATAATATTATTTATTGATTTAATCTGTATTGTACAATGCATCAAGGTATCACATCACACATCACATCACATCATCAGCCTATGTTAGTCCACTGCTGGACGTAGGCCTCTCCTATTAACAATGCGTTTAGACGCATTAGGAGGTAAATGCCCATAATCGCCACGCTGGGCAAGCGGATTGGCGATCGCAGTATTGTGTCCACTATGATGACGCTGCTGCTGCTGCCCATCATCAATCTTGTAGAATGGTCAGTGACACTTTAATCCCTTAGTCGACTCTTACGACACCCGCAGGAGGAGTTGGGGTGGTGACAAATGTATTCTTACTACCGTCACCACACGGCATCAAGGTATAAATGGTTCAAATACGTATGAGTGTTTTTTTTTTAATTCTGTGTTTAAGACGTATGAGTGTAACGACACAGAGTTGCTTGATTTGGTATCCGTTATTGAATTACATTCCTACATCACATGACCATAAATGTGTGGACTAGGACATAACATAGTCTTTATAGAAATGTAGGTTAAAAAATACTGGTTCATTGCGGCTTAAATTATTAAATACACTTAATAAACGAATTAAATAAGTGGCGATAAGGGCCGAAGTTATACTTTTTTGGGCTTGATGTATCAATTATGTTGAAGGCATTAAATTGTATGTTCACTTACATATGATAATATGTTGAATAATCGTATAAAAATATAGGCAAGTAGGTCTGAACCTATTATACGACTTAGTTTCGTTAGTAAAAAATGTGGCACAACGTCGGAAGTACTACTACGGCAGAAAAAATGTTTTATTTGTTAGATACAGAAAGTCGTATGTCATTTACCACCAGTCGAAAGTATAGCAAAATAACGAGACATAAATGATTATGTCAACATACTTCAGTTAAGTTTTGATAAAAATTTTGAGAATAAGGGCTGATGTTAAATTGTCGCCAAATGCTTCTGAAACATTTGACAAAAACTTCAAATACGACAATATGGATTTCTGTAACTCTGTAACGAAGAATGATACAAAAATGAGTGTCAGCTTCTTAGAAAGAGAATGCACCACCTGTTATGATTTCATTAAAAAGTCGTTTTGGTCGGATGGTCAAATCCGACGTTATGGAATTCGAGTCGAGAAATACAAATTAGAATTTTATTAAAAACAATTATGGTACCTTGAAAGTCGGCATGAAACTGTTTTGTACAATATGCGTTGCGCCAAACGACGTCATTTGAAAGCAGTTGTTGTATTTTTGGATGTTATCCAAGAAGTGTTTCGATTCATTTTCCTTCCCAAAAACTAATGAGTGTAATGGATCAGATGGTGGGACCAATTGTGGCAATTTTATTTTACCACCAGCACACCATAATCCTGCAGATTCACCGCTGTATTTTAAAGCTTTACAATGTTGACAAATGATTGACATTTCCCCAATTGTTACAGATTTGTCGATACTATAATCTATTTCTGCTCAATGCTGCTCTTTCCAGGTTCACAGGAGCATAGCGTCTGCGGAATCGATCAATTTCATTTTCTCGTACTCGCTGCTGTTGTGATCGATGTGCCCGAACTCGTTCCATTCTTTGCCTATCCGCTTCATTGTAATTCACTCTAGAACGCAAATCTGCCATACCAGTACGACTGTTATTATTATCAGTCTCGCGCTGGTCATCAGTGCGGTTAGCGCGTGAGGTAGCTCGTCGCACATTTGATTGACTTCGACGACCTATGTTAAATAGGTCGTTTTCTCCTCGGCATTGTAAACAGTACCAGATAATAATGTTTTCGTGCACTAATAACAGTAACTATAAAGGTGATAGAATGACAAATCAAGTTTTATCTCTTCAGCTTTGCTACCACAGAGAAACTTATATATAATTGCTACTGCGTTCGTTGCCTGGCCAAGCTATATATCTTTTTTCAAAAACATAATGTGTAATAGATAAATTGTATGCAATTCCGTGCATTCATAGCAATTCATTTTTATCTATATAGAAGATTTTTAGCTCACTTAGTTTTCACAGCGTGTATTTTCCTTTTTTAAACTATTATTTATTTTTCTTGTTTTGTGGTGCGTAAATAAACAAATAAGATGGTTTTCCGACGCGCGAACACGCGACGTATAATTCTGTCAGATTATTTTGTCGACTTCGACAAACTTAATTTTAGCTAACTTCAGTTGTTAATTTAATCTGTCAGATTAATGATAACCCTTGAATTTCTGAACGCAATTATAATATTTGACATTCGATTTGACAATCAACTATTTAATAAGATTAAACGTGAATTTAAACTTTATGCAGCGGTAATAAATTACGAATATAGAAAAGGGCTGTTTTGACGGTTTTCCCGGCAATTATTCTGATTATTTTCGCCTTTTAAACCTTCCCTAGACCTCCACAAACATTTAAATACCAAGATAAGGTAGATCCGTTCAGCTGTTCTCGAGTTTTAGCGAGACTAACGAACAGCAATTCATTTTTATTTATATAGATTGTGAAAAATAAATATATGCACAGTGTAACAAATTTACTGTAAGTAGTAAGGGTGTAGTTTTCGAAGCAAAAGTACTTTCCTGTAGAGCCCTTTGTCCTCGAAGGCGTCAGCGAGCTTCTTCAACGCGTCCTTGGCTTTTGCACAGTTTCTGACTAACTGATAAAGATTCGGTTGAATCGAGAGGCAGATACGAGACAGGGCTCTGTCGTCCTTACCGTCATCTGTTTCAGATCCGTCGATACATCCCCACAAGCTCTCCAACGTTAGAAGCATTCTGACAGCAAATTTCCATGATAAGTAATTACTAATTAGACAGTGCTTCGAATTTCTCAATTGTCATTGTAGTTGAATAATGACTAGGCCGCGACTCTGCCATTTTGAGGTTATGTCGCGAGGTTCGTGTAAAATGGAGAACACGTAAGTTTTATTGATCACGAACACAGGTCCTGTTAATCTTAATGTAAAAACCCTTCTTGGGATTAAAACAGGAGACCTTACCTCATACAAATCTGTGCCGAAAACCTATTAGCAGAGTAGAGGGTACAGCTAGAGATCGTGATAGCGGAGTGCAGGTCTGTCAATTAAACGCCAATTCTTCAAGACATTATAGTATTATATTTGAATAAAAATAGAACATGGACACTTTCACAGCGGCTATTAAAAAGGACGACACAAGACCGTCTTCATGCAGACGCCAATCTACATGCAGGCGGATTAAGGTAAAAGAGAAATAGTCTATGGTCGCCTAGCTTTTTATAGGAAGGAGCATAGACAAAACATGTATTTTTCTAACACAATTGTTCTCAAGTCACGCTTAGATTTACAGTGGTATTCCTCTTGGGTTTATTTATATTCATAATCACAGGGGGCTGTGTTAATGGCGGCTCTCGGGCGTCCTATTTGTTATGTCCCGTTTGGCATTTACTGTTTTTCTATTTTATCTTCCAATATTCTACCACGCTTCATGGCCGGTGTGTCAGGAAGCTTCCCACCCATTATTAATGACATAAGAGTTCCATCACTAGTTTTGCAACGACTAAACTCAAATGCTCGTGAAGCTGTTACCTTCTCAACTCATGCCAAAGGGTGCTTTAATGTTGGCCTTTTGTCTCTTTTTCAATGCTATCAACATCAGCATCAGTCAATACAACTTCTTCCACCAATTTATCACAAGATGCTTCTTTATATTTCAGCACTAACTTGTATAAAGACAAACTTACTTGTTCAAAAACATGGTCACATTGATATTTAATTAACTCGCAGTTGTTAAGTTTTCTTTTCTTCCCTTCCTCTAAAAACTTTGTGAATACTTTTTCATCTGATGGCACGCTGGGACTGCCACTGGATAATGCTTTGGATGTTATAATTTGTATGGTAGTACCAACCCTCGAAAGTTTGGATTTCATCCAATAACATTCAATGGATGTGCATGATGGCCGTCACTCCTGCAATGGACCCACATTAGGAAGGCTATGGCGTGTTTGCAACCTCCTGGGGAAGCCACACAATCGTGACATTCTATTGACTTCACTACCTACCTCTTCCTGTTCATCTACTATTAATGTTACTCCATACAACTGCGCATGGACTTCAATATGTTCTGGGCACACTATACATGCTACACACAAATTTCCTTCACGTTTTAGCTGTACATAACTCACAGCGCCATCGCCATAGGATGGCCTGGAGGACCCAACAAAGATGAAGGAAACCTGGAAATAAATGAAGATTTCAAATAAAAACTGATAAAGAAGAGGGAAAACAACCTGACGACATGAAAAAAGAGAAAGTAAGCAAAATACCTAGAACAGAAAAGGAACAAAGACTCAAAATGAAGACGGATGAAGAAAAACAATATAAAGACAGCAAGAATACCTGAAAACGAAACCGAAATACTGGAACCAGCACCATTTATCTATGTAGATCGTTAAGCTGGGAGCTGAATGATAAAATTGAAACAACTCCAATTGCGCCATGTAACACAAGTATTAAGCCCGGAGAATTCATACTCGCTAGATTTTCTAATCAAAGAAATAAAGAATATTGATTTGTTTGCAGAATCGAGGATCACGAGTAGTCTTAGTAACTGCTGTCTTAGTAGATGCTGGGACTGCCACACTTGCTTCGACAAGGTTAGATTTAATGCTGACCAACGCAGATTGGGCGACGATAGAAGCTGCGGTGCCCATTTTAAAAATATTGTATGACGTAACTAATGAGATAAGTTCCGAAAAAAAATTAAGCCTATCAAAAGTTAGCAATTGTGCAACATTTTGAGCGCTTTTAAAATAATCAACAGAACGTATTAAACTCGGAAGTGTCTTTATTGGACCCTAGATTCAAAGATAAAGGTCTTCGTGACAAAACTATGGCCCACAAAGCTTTAGCAAGCTTAAAAAGGCCAAGAAACAGAGCTTACAGTCGCGCTTACGCACAAGGCTGGCAGCATCAGCTGTTGAACCACCTGAACATGTACACGAAGATCCACAGTCGCAGCAGCCAATTTCGTCATCGGTTTGCGAGGATTTCGACAAAGAAATAGCGAAGCAAACACCCGAAAATCCAACAGCTGCTGGAATTGTTGAAATGGAAAAATACATACAAGAACCGATGATCCCAAGGTCATCTGATCCATTAATGTATTTACCCCATGCTGTATGATTATGTCCTGAAACGCCTATACAGGGCAACTTTTTCTAAAGCAGGGCATACTATGAGTGAACGAAGGACAAGACTTGCGCCCAAAAAATTGCAAGAATTACTTTTTATTAATTGCAATGCGCAATAAGAAGACGAGGTGTGGGTATTGTTGCCTTTTTAAACTGTAAATAATGTAAATATTGTATTATATGAATCATTGTACATATCACAGATTTTGAAATACGCTAATCTAGCTGAGGCGGTTTGGTAAAATTTAAATACCTACTGTAACACCACCAATTACGGCATCAAACATCGCGAACACGTCTACTACTAGCGCCATTTAACGGTGAATAGCGGTACTACTAGAATAGGGACCGAATTCCCCTCTAGGTGGCGCTGTGCTGCTCCGCTGGAAGATTTTTCCCGGTGTGGTTAGTTCCGCTGGCGAACTATTGCTATGTTTCGAATCATTAGGGATTGTTTCTGTTTATATAGCCCCCTGCTTCCCTCGTGGAACTACGCGCTATAGATAAGTCGAACCTCTAGAAACACGTGCTTCCGCTCCAGTTCCTTCCGCACTCTAACGGGCTGGGGAACGCGTCCACTGATCATACAGTGTATTAGAGTATTTTCCATCAATACAACATTATCTTCTCACCCCATCTTCATTATTTCTCGCCCAGACTTCGTCCCATCGCACCGTACGTGCACTTCCGCGTTATAATACGTTAAATGATATTTTTTCAGTCGTTACGCCTTATTTCGTTATTAATTTGAAAATCTAGATTGACAGTCCTAAGCCTGTAAAAGTATGAAGGAAAATCTGTTTTATATTTTGTTATTTATATCGTAGTAGGTAAATATAAGAATAGTTTGTTAAATGATAATTTATAATGTTGGAATAAATATACCTAAGCTGTATGTTTTGTTATATTAAAGATAAATTTCATAGGTACCTAATTGTTATCATATTATTATATTTTATTACCAAGAAATATTATGTACCTAATAATATCACTCAAAAAAAGTATGAATTAAACGTTAAAAATGATCGAACCCAATGATTCAGTGAATCATTCAAATCTCACTCATTCTGTCTCTGACTTCGTCAGGAAATATTGCCCGATTCAGGTAATCTAATGCAGGTGCTATCTTCCCAGCCCCGCAGATCGAGAAGCTACTGAAGGCACATTACATTCATCGCCTCCTAGCCACAATGTTGCCACTCCTCTTCAACTATCTACACTGGCTGAGGCAAACCCATCTCGATTAGTTGAACCCGGTAATGATGTAGTTAGTCCCGTAGAGCATAGATCCCGTAGTCGCACTCGAGCTTCCGATTTGTCTACTCGTCGAACCCGACGACGCCAACAAAGTTCACGTCGACCAGACACATGGGAGAGTTCAATAAGTGATATCCCTGTATTTGATTTTGAAGAAAATTCAACTGGTGTGCAATTTGAGCTTAGCAGAGATGCCTCACCTTTTGATGTTTTCGAAAAATTACTCTCTCCGAATATTGTGGATTATATTATTGCTAAGACGAATGATTATGGGAGAAAATTGTGCCGTTCTAGCAGACCATCTACCAGAACAGCTAGAAAATATACCTATAAGGATATAGATAAAGATGAACTCTTGAAGTTCTTAGGTTTATGTTTGCTAATGGGGCAAATAAATGGTATACCTTCTGGTCGCATAATCTTTTTCAGGCTTTTCTATTTTGGCATACTTTTATTCGCATAATTTGTATTAGCATAAATGTACTTTCGCGTAGTAATTATTTCGGCATACTACTTTGTTCGCATATTAAAGTTTTGTAATAATTTAACTTGGACTAAATTATATTTGCCTAATGTATCCTACGCATATTACTGTTTGGACTAATGGTTACTAGCCATATATATTTCGGAAACCATAATTTTAGTTCCCTATTTGAATAAAACACTTTTTCTTTGTTTAACATCAATTTTAAATCAATTAACATGCATTTTACATATTGAGTATTTTACATATTTTAGAATGTTCTTTTATTCTGTTGCGGGTCTCTTGAATCTAAAATATTAAAATGCGTTACTAGCTAATATCAAAGTATAGATAAATTAGGTTAGGTTAGGTTAGTGTGTTGTCCAGGCGCGAAGCGCCTAAACTACACAGAAACGCAGACCCCCTTCGACCTCACTATTGTTCCCATATACTATATAAGTAGATTATACAGTTTATACACACTTGATTTGTAATGTTGAAACAATCGGTTTTCCTTAATCGCTTACATTTTTTTATTACTCACCGTCACTTTCATTCAAAAAACTAAATGTGAATCTACCGTCATTTTCCGTATACGGTAGACCGCCTGGATGCTTAGACAAGTTGCCAATCGCTAACGCTTAATCGTCAATCGTAAACGAAAGGCAGCTAACTGTAATAGCATGTCAATCATGCCAGTTGGTAGTCTAATTTTAGGATTAACTATTTGTATGCATCGTGAAATGATGCGTTATAATTATTATGCAATTTTGTATTTATACTATGTGATATTAGTTATTATGACGGGTATACCTTTAATGTGTATGCTTTTAAATATTATGCGTAAAAAAATATGCATAAATATGATTCGCCTTGTCAATATTTCGGCTAGAAGACATTATGCGTAACTATATTATTACATTCGTTATTATGCATCCCAATAGTGAACCCAAATAAATACCCCACAAAAGCGAAAACTTTTTACATACACCGACATCTTATACTTCCATCCAGTATTTCTGCATGTAATGTCAGCCAGGAGATTTGAGCAAATATTACGATGCTTGTGTGTCTGAGCTAAATAAATGCCAAAAAAAAAAAGAAAATAGTAAACTTCATTGATGCTGTAACTGAAAATTTTCGCAAATGTTATAAACCTAACAAAGAGTTGTCGTTGGATGAATCACTTCTTCTATTTAGAGGCCGATTGTCATTCAGACAATATATTGTCATGCGTCTAATGAACTGACACTGGCTTTTTCATGGACAATTACTATAATTCGGTAATATTAGCTGAAAAACTTTTGGACTTGCAAACACATTATGTAGAGACGCTCAGAAGCAATAGAAAATGCAACCCAAAAGATATTGTAAAAAAGAAACTAAAAAAGAATCAGCATGTGTGGGTACGTAAGAATAAAGTTTATGTGTCAAAGTGGTTAGACAAAAGGCCGATTTTAATGCTGACCACTGTGAACCAGCCAAAACTTATAGCAGCTGTTAATAAACACGGTCAAGAACGTATGAAACCTGAAAAAAATTCTATTTACAACCAACATATGGCCGGGATCGACCATTCAGATCAGATGATTTCTTACTATTCGTCGCCACGAAATTGTTTACGTTGGTATAAAAGTGATATTTCATCTTCTGGACTTGACTGTATGAAACAGTTTATTTTTATACAAAAAGTACTGTAAAGCTAATAGCAAACAGCATGAGTTTCTGCGATTCAGAGACGACCTGATAAGACAGCTGTTGCAATTGGCGCCAGGCCTTAAACCTGAGGCGCTGATGAACCGAAACAGGTATTACAATCGCCTCCATGCACCACGTGAGGTTGCACCATCTACAAGCTTCGGCTGTGTCGGTCATTGGCCAGAAAAAATCCCTGTCAAAATAAATTCTACGAAAACGTCGACTTATATGAAATGTAAAATGTGCACGAAGAAAAAGATGCGTCGAGAAACTTCTCTCAGGTTTATGGGCTGTGAGGACAAAGCCAGCACTATGTGTTGTGTGCTTCCAAGAGTGGCATAGCCAATAATTAAATTATTACTCGTGATATGATGAAAAGTTAATTAGTAATCCAAAGTCTGATTGTAATTAAAATTATTGTGATATATAGGCTGAGAATATAAGCCGGTGCTACGTGCTGTTATTCGTCTAAGAGTGACATAGCCACTAAGTAAAATTACTAATATAAATAACATGATATGAATCATGTTATTTATATTTAGGTTTGATTTTTAATCCGGAGACTGATTACAATTATAAGTTAATTGATTTGGTACATATATAACTGATATTTTATAGATATAGGGACTGCAAACATAACTTTGTGCTACGTGCAGTTATGCGTCCAAGAGTGGCATAGCCATTGAGTAAAATGAGTAATATGACACAAAGTCTGATTATAATTATAAGATTATTGTGATGTTTATAGATATAGACGCTGAGTGCTTTGCGCTATATGCTGACATGCTTCCAAGAGTGGCGTAGCCACTGAGTAGAATTACAAATATAATAAATAAGTTAGATCTGTAATACAAAGTCTGATCATATTTTTAAGATTATTGTGATCTCATTGAACATGAATTCTCATTAAACGTTAAGAATGATCGAACCCAATGATTCAATGAATCATTCAAATCTCACTCATTGTCTCTGACTTCTGTACAGATCCCCTGAGCGAAATGAGTGATATATATCTCCGGGAACGAAAGACATGAATCACGCCATTCAACTCTGTGAGCGATTTTGCGCATCTCTAACTTCCACGAACTCAAGAATTATCAACAACATCAAAACTTTTAAGCCGACAAGAACCAAAAGTACGTATTTTGCAAGACAAATTTCTAGAATCACACGAAAAACTGGTAAGTACAGACGTATTTTTAGGATGCAAAACTGTTAAATCAACTGATATAATTATAAAAACTACAGAGACAATACAAAAAAGAGAACTTACCAGCGAACAGACATGTTGGTACCAAAGAAGAAGAAACATAACAAGGTAATTGAAGATTTGTTGACGGTTTGTAAAGCCGGTGATCCATTTGCGAGAAAAACCGCCGGTACGCCAACGAACTCGCGAACCAACGGTCTAATCCGCCAATGGAGCACCTAAAAGTCCGCGGACTTAAAAACCGTCGGATTTGCTTGCCGGCTCGTTGTGCATGCTTGAAATTCAAAATCCGCGGCGCGCAAATCCGCCAGTGGATCACGCGAGCCGGCGCGCCGACAGACGTTCTGCGCAGCGGGATTCACAACATTTTTCCAAAAAAAAAATGGATTTTCGCTCGTTTCGCCACGAGTTTTTAATAGATTTTATACAGTGCTTTAAGAGCCATGATTGTTTATGGAAGTATACAAGCAGGGATTACAAAAATAAAGTTTAAAAGACGTCGGCGTACGGTAAACTTTTAGAAGTCTCCAAAAAACATTATGCCGATAGTACAATTGCAGATGTTAAAAGAACTATTCAGTCTTTGAGAGCATGTCACAGGAAGGAAAGGAAGAAAGTACAAGCCAGTATGAAGACTGGATCAGGGGCCGATGACGTGTATAAACCCAAGTTGTGGTACTACACAGAATTGGAGTTCCTGAACGACCAAACAGAACGTTAGTACTTTTCTATTTCTGAATTACGAATAACGTATTATATTTATTTTATAAAATGTAAGGTACCTGCGCCTTGTAAGGCCCATTTTTTGCAATAATTCAATAAAAAATAAATAAAAATATATTTTAGAAATCAAACTTTATTAGAGTATTTATCATCTCTTCGTGAATAATATCAACATAATAATCAACATATAAATGTAATTTCTTACACTAAATAAGAACATAGGTACTTAACATGGCCCAGTTTTAAACATGGAAGTCCTAAATGCTATCGATAGAAATAGTACATTACTACCGAGGCCGGGAAGTGACTGGTTGCCGGCCGAATATTTGTAGACGGCCGAGCGAAGCGAGGCCGGATAGTATTCGGACGGCAACCCGTCACTTCATGGCCGAGGTATGTATAATGCTTTTCTCAAACATGCAATGAAATGAAACAAAAAAAATGTATCTTCTTTCTAAGAAATTATAAGTCAACTACATAACTAAGTCTTTGAAACACAACAAAAGTCAAATACGACACCGACACCTCATTTTTTTTAAGATTGACCTGTTTGAAAGTTGCAAATTTTTAATTTAAAAAAGCGGTATTAGACGACGCGGTCGGTTGGGTCCAATTAATCGCATGCAGTGATCGGGGCCGACGGATCGCGCCGTATAATACTGCTTTTTAAATATTATTTTGAGTAGTTATTGTACATTTATTTTAAATGATATAATTTAAATATCTAATTATAACTGCAAAAATTTGCCAATATTTTTTTTATACTAATATTACTTACAGATAATTATTGGCTAAAAGCCAAGATGCTAGGTCACAGCCCTATGTCAAATGAAAATTAAAAAAGAGGTACTTGCCGGCCTAGGCCGGCAACGAGGTACTTCCCGGCCACTTTTTAGGCACGTAACTACAACATTTCATTGCATGTTTGAGAAAAAATATATTTATGCATTAAACTTAACGTATAATATAAGGTTCTTAGACAATCAGTCTCGTGTTATATTCTTTTTGGTCATAATTGGACGGTGGGCCATCTTGGGCTTAACAAAACTAAATCTAACAACAAAACATGAAAAATCTTCATAAAACATAAAAACAACGTATCCTCTCTACTTATGATATTATATGTTTTAAGTTAAACTACTAATAATCCGACAAATCATAAATTGTTTTTTTTTACAATTTTCAGTGGGCCTTATTAGGAGTATAGGAAAGAAAAAGAATATTTGAAAATTTTGTAGACCATTAGCTGCATTTTGGACATGAAAATTCTTCTTCATCGTTTTTAGTTAGTCCAACACATTCTTCGTGGTACCACAATATGCAACTGACGCATTTTCTCATATCTGCGACTCGATCAATTTTACAAGCTTGGCAATACCATACTTCACTCTTATTTTTGTTTTGTTTTTTACCAGTATCTTCAACATTTACACGTTTTCCTTTAAAGTTCTTATTATTAATATTATGCTTTTGAATATTTCTTACAGTATTCTTTTTTTCATCGTTTTTATTAATTACAGCGTTTTTTCTGCTTCTAGTATTTTGTTTAACATGATCTTCTGAGTGTTGTTTGTTTATTTTCTTGTTATTTCTTTGTTTTTTTTTTGTTCTTAGTTTTACAGCTGTCAGTTTTTGGTCCCTTGGGCTTGGATTTCTTTTCTCGGACAGCGTTAAACAAGTCCTTAGTAACTTTTTGGCCTATGTAATTAATTGCTTTTCGCCTTGGTTTAGTTTTAACGGTAGCCATGTTAGGCGTTGGTATAAGTTCGTGAAACGAAGTACTCTTTTGTGTATTTTATGGACTTGTATTAAATTTGATAGAGGAACATCATCAGAATCATTATCTTCTATTTGGATAGGTTGTGTCTGTTCAAAATTTGACGGAGTGATGTTGTCAAAATCATTATCCTCTATTTGGATACGTTGCATCTGTTGGTCTGTGTGATCTTCTTCCGAGTCTGATGATGTATAAATCTGATAGTACCTACGAGAATCACTCACGTGTTTATGGTCTGTGATTATATCAATATTTTCATCGTCAGAACCAGATGTAGAAGAATTGATCACTGGTCTTCGTAGGGAATTCTGTCCTAACCCAGATGTGCCGGTGCCAATATATCAGTGTCTGTTGCTGTGGGTTGGTCTGCAATATCATCAATAATATATTCGGAAGAGGAACTGTAATTAACTAATTTCCTCACTGCGTCATTTGGCATATGATTCTGTAGCTGAAGAGAAGGCGGAGACTGTAGTGAATTTAGTGCAAAGCAAGTGTCATGTATAGCAACATCTTCAGCTATTATTGATGGTGACATGCGATTTCTTTCTTCACAATCCGTATCGGAGCTATTATTGCCAAGCACATCTGAGTCTGCAGTGTTAAATGCTGCTGGAACTGTGTTAGAATTAGATTCATGCAGAACAGGCCGCTGAGTGAGGACAGAAGGTGCAAAAGCCTCTTCAGGAATAGCATTTGGATTGTAGGGATGAAGCCCAGTCGCCCTAAACCCGTTTTTTATATTGGCTGGAGTTATGCACTTAGACCACACCTTTGAAAAGATTTTGTTAAATCTCGCCTTCGTTAGCTTGCGGTCTGGATGACGATATGCGTAGAGTAATACTTCTTCGTCCCAATGATGTTCGTAAGATTTGTTAACAGATTTGTCTAATGGTTGCAATTCATGTGTGGTGTTAGATGGTAGACAATATAATACTATGTCGTGTTCATCAGCAGCATCCACTATTCTAGCATCAAGGTGAGAAGCAGCTCCATCAAAAATTAGCAAACATTTTCCGGGTGACTTATATTTACCAAGATGATGTATAAATTCAATGAATAATTCGGTAGTCATTGATCCTTTTGGAGCCATTCTAACAACAGTACCATCAGGCAGATTGTCGTTGAATTCCGGTTTTAATCGCTTGCCCTTAAATAGAATAAAAGACGGTATGGAATTACCTACAGCATTATATTATATATAAATATATTTGATATAAATATATTGAAATATCATTTGATATTCACAAGTGCTTTACGGTGAAGGAAAACATCGTGAGGAAACCTGCATGCACCTGCGAAGAAATTCAAGGGTGTATGTGAAGTCCCCAACAAGTACTGGGCCAGCGTTGGGACTACGCAAAATAGGCACGTTTGATGTCGAGTTGCGGAAAAAAATGGCCAGAATACAGAATACAATACCTACAGCATTGACACACATAGCGATGGTAACATTTTCAGCATGCTCTTGTGCTATAAAGTGCACTCTTTTGCTACCCTTTTGGGCAAGAACTTTTTGTTGATGGTGCAAGGTCAATCGACAGCCTTTTTCATCCATATTAAATAGAAGCTCTGGATGTTGAGGGATATCTAACTCGTCGTATATATTCCTGATCGCAGTGAAATGTGTTTGCACTATGTATTTATTTAACTTTTGAGCTCTTGCCGAGTTCATGAACTGTGCTTTGCGTACAGAAATTTCCGGATTTCGTTTTAAAAAATTATTAAGCCATTTTCTTCCTGCGATGCTTTTATTGTCATTGAAAGAATGAGGTATATTTTGCGCGACGCAAAATAGGTAGGCTTGTTTTCTTACAATCTTGCGGGTCAACGGTACACCTACTTGAGCTAGTCGTATTATTCGTCTTGATAAATCGTTTTCTTGAGCTTCAGTTAGAGTTGTTGTACGACCAGTTTTTTTTTTATCACTGCCAGATTTTAAGTGATTTCGTAATATCCTCCTAGGGATACTGAACGTGGCTGCTGCTTTGCGCTGTGACATACGGCATTTTTTAACAGCTTCAATAGCTGATTGAAGTTGTTGTTCAGTCCATTCGCCACGTCGCTTCTTATTGGTTTCCATTCTGTGAAATTCAAGACAAGAAATTCGTTTTTAATCCCTCTTGCACTATTTGACACCACATAAAGATTTTACGCATTCACATTGAACACTTACTAAGATATGAAAAAATTAAATTCAATTTACTCAATAAAGTAATACATTAAGGTTTAATAATGCTGGCCTGTTTATAGAGATCTGAATCATATATTTCGTCAGTAGAATAGTCTTATAAAATAGTGGATAATAGGTACAGAATACATGTCAATTTCAAGGATATTCTGGCATGGCACTTGATTCCCTTAGATCGCGGTTGCGTTAATATTGCACTCTGTTTGTATACGACGCGATAAGTAGCAGGTGCAAACTTAGCGCGATCAAATTATTTTATCCGGTCTGCACGGGTTCCCGTTCTTAGAATTTGCTGATATTAATGTAAGAAACATTTTGTTACATAAGGAACATAATTAGAGAGTATGTGTATCAAAATTTAAAAATGTGAAAAGTAAGGGACACCCTAATGTAAGTGAATAACAAAATAATATATTCATAAAAAAATTAAATACCACGTTGTAATTTAATAACCCAATAAATACGTATTCAATACCCCTAACAAGGCCCATCCAGTCGGGCTATCTTGGGAGCCTGTGTGGTGGGCCTTTATGGGCACTTTTTAGACAGCGGGGATTATTTCGAAAACACGTAATTAAACAAAAAATATAAGCAAAACTTACGTTCATAGGGTTGCCCTTGAATAGAAGAAACTTCGTATATAATAGGAATACCAAAACAGTAAGTTTTTTCAAAGAAACACCAAAAAGTTTGTGACCACCACGTTATAAATCGTAAGCTGTTTGCGCCGCAACTGACAAACTGTCAACTGATACAAAGATAGCGGCTTCTACTATTTGATTTGAAGTTGAAGTTAATGTCTATGGCACTGAACAAACTTGGGCGCGAAATTTAAATACATTCGTACGGCTATAACCACGTTTTTTTAAAAGTGGGCCATCTTAGGAGCTGGGCCTTCTTTGGCGCAGGTACCTTAGTTAGTAAGGAAATCCTATAATTATAATAGATTTTGTGAATTATTTTATAAATTAAATAAAACGAAAAGATAGACGACGCTGTGACGCCATTTTTATTGTTCAGTGTTTTCAGTTGGTCCATACACAAGCAATCACAATGGTCCATACACAAGCATGACCCCTTGACCAATCCCAACATATTACCACCGTTATTGAAATATTTGATTTAATATTATTTGAAACTTGAAACGATATTCATTATGAACAGAATAAAGTTAAATTCTGTATCTTTTTAGATATCGGCGCCTTCATCGGTGTCATCTTTGCCTGTTCCTTCTCCGACGGATACATCGGTACATAGAGGACGCAAGAGACCCAACGAGCAGGAAAAGAAAAATGCATTAATGGAACAAATATCCGAAAAACTGAAGAGTACAGAAGATGAATTTGATGTTATAGGAAAAAATATTGCTAATAAGTTAAGGGCTATGGACGTTAATCAAAGAATCTACACAGAAAAGATAATTAATGACGCTCTTTATTATGGAACATTAAAACATCTAACTTTTGACTCCCGGGTTACTGTCGGAACTGTTGGTACACCAACTGTTATTGAACGACCTGTTCAATGCAGTACTCCTTTCATCAACACAACATTTTCTCATTCTGAAAATTACAATCGTAACTATACGAATTTAAATTCATCTTTTGTACCAAATAATAATGTTAGTTATACAAATTTAATGACACGATCTGAATCTGTAACTGCAGAAAATCAGTTGATTAATGTTTTTCCTACACACACAGAGTCAACAACTCTTCAGAGTTCCATAAATAATTTTTCCGCTGAATAAAAAAATGTGTTCATTACTTAAATCATTTTATAAATAAACAATTACCTTCAAATATTCTCGTTTCAATGTCTCATAAATCGCTTTACATGTTTCTGGAATAATACGTCCCAACGCTTGTCTGGAAATTATTATTGAGTATTGTAGGCCAGTTTGTGTTCCACCAGCTGCCAGGAAACTGAGAGTGGCAGATAAGCGTTCAAGTGGTGAAATTGGTACACGGAAAACTGTATCTTGTTTTTCTATCAGAGGGGACACTAAAGCCAGAAGCTCCATAAACACTTCCTCGGACATTCTCAAATAATTTCGATAGTCATTTGGTTCACCCACAAGCTCTGACAGTAAATTTAAATGGGACAAGCGTTGTCTTTCTTGCAACCAATTTTTTACCCACACTTTATGGCGTCTTTTTTTCTTCTATATCTTGATATAACAGTATACCTAAGTAACAAAGTAACTCCGTCTGGGAACACGACATGTCTTCGCCAACGATGAGAAAAGACTGATTAGTACGCTAATGGATCACCAACGCGAGTCGACGAGCCAACGAGCTAACGGTTTAAACCGTTGGCACGCCGACTCGCCAATGGATCACCCGCTTAACTTGTATTGATAACGCCATATAAGTGTAAGCAAAAATACAGAAAGGTGATAAAGATAATATATTTTTCGCTGGCACTGCATATGAGGGCGCTATTACGCTTAGTAGTCTTAGTACCTAAAGGTTGTCAGAAATAGTACCTACCTATATGTGAGTGTTACAAGATGTGATTTTATTCTGATTGTAAATAATAAGTAGTGTTATGTAACAATGGAGATAACACACCAACTCAAGAAAAATACAATGATTGTACTTCGACGTCAAAGATATCGTTACGATTTAGGTTCCGAAAATATATTTACACGACTTTATTGCCTTGACATTAAGGTCGTGTAAATATATTTTTGGCACCCAAAGTAATCCTAGATACGTAAATGTCCATAGGCTGCGGTTATACAAAAAAGACCCATTTAACTGACTACGGCAGTTTCATGTATGTTGTTAATTTGATTAAAATGATTACTTTCACGTTGTTCCTTTCATTTAAAATACTATGTTACTTAAGCAGAGTTATTATTTTTTAGCTATTTTTTCGATTGGTATCATAAAAGTAGGGTGTTTTTTTTTGACATTTAAGTCTGTTCGATTCCCAGACGAAGCAAATAATTAAAAAAAAATCTGTGAATGCAGAATTACTAACTTTAAAAAATAACAAAGTCTTCTTTCAGCAAAATACTCTATCTACGATATTTAAGGTACTTCCCCTTCATGGCCCATACATAACTTTGGTTGGGACGCCCTGTATACAGTGTGGTTAGTGAGTAACCCGACAAACTTGAAAGGTGTATTCCTGAGATTCCTGACCACATTTTGAGACTATAATGTCATATGAACTTTTCTGGATTCGGCTTAATTTAAGAGATAAACACATGTTTTTCAAAAAACTATTTTCATCATCAGTTAGTGATAGATGACTGCACCATTAAAATTCTTACACTAATAGTTTTCATCTTGACACACTCACTGACGAAAGTTAGAGAAAATGACAAAAAAGTAGTATCAGAAAAATGTTCCACTAAAAAAACATTAAATCCTTATAAAAAAATGCTTAAAATCACAAATAGGAACTTAAAAAAAAAAAATTTTGTCCAAAAATGGCATGTCTCATAATATTTTTTACTTCTTTTGACATCAAAAATGCATTGGTAAAGTCTGTCGGTATACTCATTCCTACCCTGTATTATGAGTATAACATATTTTTTTATATAAATACCGTTAACTAACGGTATTTATATAGAAACTCATACATCATCATACTTGGGAAACTTCCCAAGGTATGATGTGATGAGTTCCAGGCCTTCAACTTTTATAAATATAATCTTTTTGTATATCTACTGAACCTGTTTTGAACCCAGGCTCCCTCCCTAATTTCGCAGGACTCAGGATCACCACCATCTAAATAGATAAAGCTGAAATGTATTTTTTATTCCAGTAATCATCAGACACCATTTTGACGATGAGTATTCTCATTTCAGATCCAGGGCCAACTGCAGGTGTCACAAATGACCGACGAAACTTTTAAAGAAAACATGTTGCCAACACTAGTGATAATTTATGTCAACGCCTGGTAACACTGGCACCGGCGTTGACCAATCCAGACGACCGTCGGTAGCGAATTAGAGGGCTCCGTGAGCGCGACAACAGCGCCCAGGTTGCGCGCATACGACACCAGACGCATCAGTGCACCAAAACAACCAACTCTCTTTCCTTCTAGTACTACCTAGAACTAGGAAAAACCTGAAATGTATTTCTTTGTAGTAGGTGCCACAATATGTCTACGAGTAGATGCGTCAGGCTCACTTCCAAGGAACTCAACGGCTGCCAAGCAATCTTCCTATATCCATGTATAAAACCAGAAAAACGTAAACCAGGAAAAATAAATAAAAATAATATGAAATGATGTAAATAAAACACTGAAATTATAAATTGATCTGTTGTTTTCTTTATCTATGTATTCCGCGCGTGATTAGAATGGGAAGGAATCTAATAATTAAAGTGACTAAAAATATCAAATATACCGTAAACTGGGGTTACTTTGAACTTTGGGGTTACATTGATAAAAACTTCTTTTATTTTTTAATCGCGAATATCTTCCGTTACCAAACGCATCTGTATAAATATTTTTTTAAGTCTGGCAAGAACGATAGTAATCCTTATTAATTGTTTAGACACTTTAGACGAGTACGGTCGTTAGAATAGCGTATCACGTGTTTATATTTACGTATACTTTTTGCTATTTTTCGTGTATAAAATAACTTCTAAACCATCAATAAGGGTAGTGAGCTAAACGGTTCTTAATCACAATTAACTTGTCACAAGTGTGTTTAGGTATACAAATATAACGTTTTGGGGTCTTCAATTCAAACTATGTACTTATAACAATTGTTTTTATTCAATGGGGTGTCTTTGATCACCTACATGGGGTCACATTGATCAGAATCTTACGTATAGTTGGTTATGGCACGTCTATCCATTTGACTGTTTATTTTATAAGAAGATTGTTCTCTCTTCTGTGGTTGATTTTTGTTTTGAATAAAGTTGAATACTGAAGTTTTTTTTTATAATATATCGGGGTTACTTTGATCATAAATATTTGATCAAAATAACCCCAAAACGACGTAAATTGTTGTAACTTTTGATACTGCGAACGGATTTATTTATTTTCTTAGGAGAAATTACTCCTGTAAGGGTAAACCCTTACAGGAGTTACATTCAATTACCCTAAAAAAAACATAAGGTATCAAAGTAACCCCAATATCAGTTTAACTTTGATCACAACGTTTTATTTTTCTATCTTCATACATTTTTAAAGTATCGTTTCAATTTTTTTTACCAAGAAAGATAACAAAAAGTTGATGTTACTATTTTATTTTTGGATTTTTTTACGCCTAATTTTAGAAGATATTGAAGTTTAAACTTTAAAATTGATCAATGTAACCCCAGTTTACGGTACATATAACTATACATACAGGGTTACTTTTACACCGGTACAATTAATTTTCCCACGTAATTGGTATCGATAATAGATTACATTTATCAAATAAAATTGACGTATTTTTTTTTAATTTGTTATTAATTTATCCTTCATGCAAATGAAAAATAATGGGCTCACTAATGAGCGGCGGAAAGGGGTGAGCGACCTGCCGGCCGGCGCACGAGTTGGCAACATAGCAGTTATCCGGTGACTAGGTCACGGTCAGTCCCGCGGTTGAGGTAGGTGTGTGCACGCGCGCCCTATCGTACTACCTTCATTCGGAAATTGCTCGTACGAAATGGTTCGCAGTTATTTTCGCAGTGGGGAAAATACAGTGGCAGCTCAGCGGCTATACGCTAAAGAAAGTGTGCCCCGCCTGGAAAATGCCAGTGTTATAGCCATGGCCAGCCAGGTCAACAGATTTGACCTCGTGTGACTTTTTTTCGTGGGGTGAGGTGAAACGGCGGGTATGAAGAGGCCCAAAATTACGAAGACTTAAAAAATCTAATAATAAGTGCATTTGATGAACCTAAAAGTGAGAACTACAGACTTGTGTTGGGAAATATCGAAGGAAACATTCATGTGAATTAATTAAGTGTGAGAAATGGACTCCATTAATCCAGGTATGTTTTTTTGATTCCAAACATTGTACGTAAAGTTGATTTCAAACTTTTAAATACGCCTCAATGAAGAGAGTTTCTATCCTACTTTGTAATTTTATCACGTTTCCCAGACATAATTTAAAACATTCTACAAACTTCACACACAGAAAAAATCTTTATTTTGACGATCCTAAGCCGCATGGGCTTAGTGCAAGTATGAAGGAGGATTTGGGATCAAATAAGATTTTTTTGCAGAGTCATAATCATAAGTTGATACCGCCAAACCGCCATGCCGTCTGCGATGACGTTGTAAACAAACAGTTGCCAGTTCGTGTGTTTTGCTAGTTATGCACATTGATAATGCGTAATGTGTCCCAATTTATTGTTAGGTTTGCGGATGATTTCAAACATTGGTATTTCAGTTATTTTGTTCTAAAGGTGGTAGTAACAAGAAATGCTAGTATTCTGTAACTTGGACTACTATTACGTAAGTTGATTTATTGTACTGAGGAAAAAGTAACCCTGTATATGAATACTTGTCGGAGGTCATAGAATAGATTCCGTCCCAATCTGATTGTACGCCTAGTAGGACATCCAGGTCCGGTTTTCGGACATCCATGGTTAAAACATTGACCATGCAAAAAATACTGGAACTGAATGCCATAACATCACCTGAAAACGCTTTTGGTAAGTAAATAAATAAGGTTACCAAATTAAACCACAGGCATTCCTGAAATAATTGACAACGTTTCAAAATTTTCAATGTCCCTAAATCGAAAACCATTTCGAGATATACGCATGTAGATCACAAAAGTATATTAAAAAAAAAACGCTATATTTTTGTTAAAAATCTATAAAATAGTTTAAAGGGGAAGTGACGTCACTTAGCTGATTCACAGCTGCCACTATAACCAATAAATCTTGCGGTTGGAATGTCAATTGTGTTTGGCAGTGACACAGACACTTCACACTTGTCACTGATATCCTTAATTTGTGCTTGTCACCGCTCGGGATATTGTCTTGACCCTGCATTCCCCAACAGAATCTGAGTGAGAAAATCAACGAACACGAGAAACACCGAGGGATATGTACAGGCTGATAGCACTAACTTACCACGAGTGCAGACTATTATTTATTTATTTATTTATTTATTTAAATTTTATTGCACAATAAAAAAGTACAAATGGCGGACTTAATGCCTTAAGGCATTATTATGATGATAGAGTTTATGCAAAACTCCGAGAAGTATAATCTGGCTAGTATTAGAGGTGCTAAAGCCTCACTATCTTCCCGAGCGTCATATGTACAAAATGCTGTGGGCTACGTAGAGGTAAAACGTGAAAATGTTATATGTTTTGTTAAATGCCGCATAACCCCGGAGCACAAGGTACGGAACAAAATGTACGGAATTGTTGCAGAAATAAATAAAAAGGAAGAAACTATTGTAGATGTTGATTGCCAGAGCCGTGATTGTGCAGCAGCGGAAGGTGGTTGCAAACATGCCTTATGTTTGTTAATGTGGCTCGTAAAAAAACAGAAGAACCTAGCACCATGTCAACTAATTGTTATTGGAAGAGACCAGTTCTAAGTGTAGCTGTTACCCAAGACAAATTTATATGGGTTTCTGCCATAGGAAAACGCAAACTGCAGGAATGTGACGCCCATATACCCAGCTTGCAAAACTTTCTAGAGGAAGCTAAAAAGCATAAAATTAATGACTGCCTTATAATGTCATACAATGTAAAAGAAGAATGTATACATGACTATTGCATTTTTGATATCATGTTGAGCTATGTTGCAAAGGTAAAAGAACACCTTTGAACATTTTAAAACATACGCAAATACCATAATTACTAAGGAAGTAATCACCCTTATAGAGAGTAGAACTAGAGACCAAGTAAACAGTAGACCATGGCACTCGTTAAGCCAGCTTGCAGAACTTTCTAGAGGAAGCTAAAAAGCATAAAATTAATGACTGCCTTATAATATCATACAATGTAAAAGAAGAATGTATACATGACTATTGCATTTTTGATATCATGTTGAGCTATGTTGCAAAGGAAAAAGGTTTACCTTTGAACATTTTAAAACATACGCAAATACCATAATTACTAAGGAAGTAATCACCCTTATAGAGAGTAGAACTAGAGACCAAGTAAACAGCAGACCATGGCACTCGTTAAGACAGTCCAGAGTTTCTGCCTCAAAGATCCATGAGGCCACAAAATGCAAGACAGAGGGTGCATTAGTACAATCAATCATGGGTGGATATAAAGTTCCTGAAACTAATGCTATTAAAAGAGGAGAGTGACTTGAAAGTCAAGTGTTAAATGTTATTGAAAAAAATTGGGGGTAACTATAAAAAAATGTGGGTTTGTGTTAGTAACACCTCTAATAGGTGCATGTCCAGAAGTCCAGATAGTATATGTAAAGTACTATTATGGGCAGGATGAGATATTGAAACCAGTAATGCATTGCTATGACTGTTTATTTCATATCCCTACCCTCATCTCATACATAAGTCTACCCACAACCCCTTTCTTTACAACATAACATTCATTACTTTCTAAATGAAACAAAAAAAAAAAACAAATTAAAGATACATCTTAGATACAATACAAGATCTCAGATATAGTTTTGGGTAAGTAGATTAATTAGCTTAATCTATGAATATGAATTGTACAGTTTTGAAAAAAGAAAAAATACATAATATACACATTTTTTTTTTTTTAGATTTTTGTTTGTTTTACTTACTTAGCTTACATTTTTCGGCTCCTAAATGTCCTATGTGTATTTTCTTTAACATTGACTGACGCATGCATTTAGGTATAACTATCCGATTAGTTTTCCAAACCATGCCATATGCTATCGTCAACTCGTCTCTGCAGTCCCAATATGGTCTTAATATATTTTCTAACTGACTTCGGTGTACGGGCCAACCCTTCCTTATGATTTTCATTAAAGCTTGAATTTCGCTGTCCGATTTGGAACATTTTTGAAGTTCCAGAAAATGTGAGTCAGTCAAAGGGTTACTTATGACTACAGCACATACTTGTGCCTCTATTTCTAGATAATCTCGTGGATGGTCAGGTGCTGCGCTCGCGTCCGTGGGCGCCACCGCGCGCGACAGCGCGTCTGCCACGTATAGGTACTTACCCGGCTTGTACACAAGGTCAAATGTGTATGGTTGTAACCTTAGCAACATTCTTTGAAGACGTGCCGGGGCACCCGCGATAGGTTTTTTAATTAAAGTTACTAGGGGTTTATGATCCGTTTCCACAGTTACGTCTGTTCGTGCATAAATATAACAATAAAATTTTTCGCACGCGTATACGCAAGCTAGCAATTCTTTTTCAATTTGCGCATAGGCCTGCTCGGCTTTAGTTAAAGCACGCAAAGCATAACATACGGGTAATCCATTTTGTATCAAACAAGCACCTAACCCGTTTTTTGCTGCATCTACGGAGATCGTAACCGGTTTTTCTAAGCTAAAATATTGTAAGACTGGTGGACTCACTAGGCATTGTTTTAATTCATCAAAACATTTCTGATGCCTATCATCCCAATGCCATGCTATATCCTTTTTAAGGAGCTCTCTCAGTATGTGGGTCCGTTCTGAAAAATGTGGTATAAAGCTGCTAACATAGGTCACAAGACCCAGAAACCTTTCCAAATCCTTAGTATTTTCGGGTTTAGGCATTTCTCTAATAGCAAACGTGTGCGAATCATCTGGTTGTATACCATGGCATGATATTCGGTGACCTAAATACTTTAATTCCGACAGGCCTACCTTGCACTTATCCCTATTAAGCTTAATATTGATTTTCCTACAACGGTCGAGTACTTGACGAAGACGTTTATTATGTACTTCTTTCGTGTCTCCATATACAAGCAAATCGTCAATAAAGAGTATTACGCCTTCTATATCGTCGAACTGCTCATAGAGCTTTTTATGAAAAATCTCTGACGCTGACGAGATTCCAAATGGCATACGAAGAAATTTATATCTCCCAAACACAGAATTAAACGTACATAGATCGGTTGACTCGTCATGTAGCTTTACCTGCCAGAATGAGTGTTTGGCATCTAGGGTACTAAAAACTTTAGCACCTGACAATTTCGCTGTAATCTCATCAAGCGTCGGTAACTTAAAGTGCTCTCGGCGAATAGCTTTGTTTAAGTCTCGAGGATCCAAACAGATGCGAAGGTCGCCATTAGTCTTCTTTACAACAGTCATGCTGTTGACCCAGTCTGTAGGTCCTTCAACCTTCGCGATGACTTGCTGCTGCAGCATCTCGTCCAGCTTGACCTTGACAGCGTCCCGTAGCGCCAGCGGCAGCTTGCGTGGCGCGTGCACAACTGGCTGTACATCAGGGTGCAGTTGTATCTTATATTCACCAGGCAGACACCCCATACCTTCAAATACATCCCCATACTCATTCAAAAGTGCCAAACTACTATTTGATCCTAAGGTCTCCACCGACATAATGCGCTTAACTAAATTTAAATCCTCACAAGTCAATTTCCCTAGTACGGGAGGTGACGTCACATCCGCTATGATAAAACTCACTATATGTAAATCATTTTTATATTTTATTTTAAAGTTACACTTGCCTAATACATTAATTGGATCTCCGGAATACGATGTCAATCAAATTCAAATTCAAATTCAAATAATTTAATGTTATAAAACACATGTCAAATAATTAATATACAAAATTCATATACCTAATTACAATAAAAATACTTAATTTTAAAATCACAATTATAGACATTCGAACCATTTAAAATAAAAACCCTTAGTATCTAAACATAATAAAATTATTCATAAAATATAAATTGTACAGATTCCCGCTAAATAAATTAACTAATAATATTACCAACATGTCATAAATAAACTAAATTTAAAAATAAAATACACAATCTGACACGAGTCTGTACTAAATCGTTAACACTATGACCAATCTCCGATAAGAATCGCAAAGGCAGAACATTCATATCAGCCCCAGTGTCTAATTTAAAACATATGCTAGCCCCGTTAATTAAAATGTCTACATTCCAACGTTTATCTTTAACTGATTTTTGGAGACACCTGATCCGTGGAGTCTTCCTGTACCGCATACATGCGACACACCTTCGCAAAATGATTAGATCTGTGGCATTTGGCACAGCGTTGACCATAAGCAGGACACTTAAATTTCTCATGAATAGATCCACAATAGTCACACTGCCTACGGCTGTTTGCATGCGGCTGCACATTCCTGCGCGATGACGTCACAGTAGCACCCGGGGACGGCGGCGGCACGCTCTTGCCGCATCGGCATTTTCGGCTGGTCCCGGCACGACCCTTAGCAGGACGGCCTACCCAGTGCACCTCGCACTGTTGTTGCATGTCTTCATTCTTAGTTTTAAGCTCGTACACGTTACACTCTGCGGTTACCTCCTGTTTAATACGGCCTGATTGCAAACGAGACATCTCCCATATACGACACATATCCACGGCTTTCTGTAAGGTCAAGGTCTCGCTCTCACGAAGTAAGCGCTCCCTCATAGCATCCTCTCTTAGCCCACATATCAGCCTATCTCTAATTAGGTCATCCTTTAAATCTTTGAATTCACAGGCCATGGCTAATTTGTTTAATTCAAAAACATATTGTTCAACTGACTCGCCCTCCTGTTGGCCTTTCGAAAAAAACTTATGCCGCTCAATAGTTAGGTTTTTTGTTGGTAAAAAATATTTATCAAAACGGGTTAATAATGCTTCTACCGTAGATATCTTCTCTGTAAACTGTTCGTAAACTTCTCGGCATTGTTCTCCTACGACATGCAATAAAATGCTCACTTGCACTTCTTCAGTTTTTTTACACAGCTCACATGCCTTGGAACATACTTCGAACGATTTTTTCCACTTTATCCATTGTCTGCTTAAATTTCCCGACGTAACACTCGACAAGTTGTTCTCGAAACAAAATGGAAGAGGCGGTGTTAGAATCGCATCCATCTTTTATTAGTCACAATGCACGGCACTTCCGTAAATTTCACTTTGCTTTCCTCAATATCACAATCCCGTCAACTTAATATAACGATTCCTTAGTTATTTTTACCGACTGCGCCATGTAAAGTACTATTATGGGCAGGATGAGATATTGAAACCAGTAATGCATTGCTATGACTCTTTATTTCATATCCCTACCCTCATCTCATACATAAGTCTACCCACAGTATAAGCAATGATTTCATTGTGGAGGTGAAATGTCCCTCAACAGAAAAAACAATGAAGAATTATATAAACAACAATGGAATGAACAAAAAATGCCAAGCCCAAATTCAACTACTAATGTTTGCAACGAAAAAAATAAAAGGCTTGTTTTGTATAGCAGACCCAACTTTTGAAACTACAAAGAAAATTCACATGCATTGGGTCGTTTTTAATCAAACTGTTACAAAATTAATAAAGGAAGCAGAAATTTTCTGGGAAAAATTCATATTTAAGAATGTTCATCATTCGACGACGGCGAGAGGGATTCAACGCGGGTGAAAACTTTCCTGACGGCGGCATCCTGCTTCAAGCGTGTGGAGAAGATCAGTGACAAGGATGCGCTGGATAGCCTACCTCTAATCCTGAAAGACGACGCTGCGATTTGGTGGAAAGGCATATCGGACAGTGTTTCAACCTGGGATGATTTTAAAAGCAGGCTACACAGAGCTTTCTCTCCAAAGAAAGCTGCATCCACACTCTACTAGGAACTCATTGGCATACATCAAAGGGACAATGAGCTCACTGAATCATTCATAGCTAGTAAACGTGACCTTATTTCTCAATTACCTACACCGCGTCCCATCGAGAGTGTCCAACTTGACATGATCAACGTCTATGAACGTATAACGTATATACTTGACATGATCTACGGAACACTAAACAAAAAGATCCGGGAGAAAGTCGCGCGTGAGTCATTCGTTACCTTTGATGAAATTCTAAGGGCTGCACAGACCGCTGAAGAACTATTTGACACGAAACCTCAGCCTGTACAGTCAAGTGCAAAAATAAGTATCGAAAGAATCCGTTCATAAATATGTTACGATGTTCTTATTACACAGAATTAGAGTGCACTGGGACATATTTTTGAACGTTTTTGTATACCCCTTATTTTGTCTTCGACTGTACCGAAGGGCCGTATCCCCTGCAGTTACTGCAAGAATCCCGGACACACAGTAGACATTTGTCGTAAGAAGAAGTTTGCGGAGAACAAAGCAACCACAGCGGCTACCCAGTCTACTCTTACGGCAACTGAGATCAGGAAATCCGTCGTCCAGACACAAATGCCTTCTCCATCTACGCCAAAGTTCTCGTGCTACGGATGTGGCGCACCAGGGGTTGTACGTACTAGCTGGCCAACCTGCTCTAAGAAACCGTAGCAACAGCCAATCAAGAAGGAAGACATGAGTTTTTTCGCCTTAGACGATGAGCTGGACTGCAGATTTATTTATTTTAGACTGGACTGGACTGCAGTTTATTTGACCGACTATTCCGAAAAATCCTCATTATTAAGTATCACTTTTTTTTGCTATTACGAAGGTTTAAGGTCTAGGGCAGTCTTTACATTACCAAAAATCCTTGGGACATGTTTAATTTTTTTTATTTACGTACATTAATGCTATTTTGATGCGTTTTTAGCGTAAAATTTTGAATTTGGTATTTTTTTATCCTGTGGCGTGGTATACATATATCATGTAATGTGTTAGTCTTAAGAAGTAGTAGTAAAGGTAACGTTGAACAGACAGGTTGTTTCCATTATACAAGCCCCGCCTTTACCCCCACTTCAGATGGCGATCCTTGCCAGTACGTTTTGCTGACCAAGAACTTTTGCATACACGAGAATCATGACGCAATCGCGACTCGACACTCGAGCGACGGTGTTTCGTTCACTCGAAATAAACAATTTAATTATCCAAAATGGGCAAAGAGTGCTCAAAGTGCGTGTGCGACAATAAAGAGGTCATCGTAAATCAGCACGGTGAATCAAACGATGCCGGAGCCGAAATAAGGACCCACACAAGTGTTAATAATATCTTGCTGTCGGTGGTGCTGGGGCTGTGTGGAGCAGGCGTCATATATATTGCCTACAGATAATACAAAAATTGTCACAGGAAGCTGGTGAGAAATGAATTACGGGACAATGCATTCCGGAGACTTCGCTTAAGGCTGTCAGGGCGCGGAGATCGTTCCAGCAGCGGCGACATCCAGGACCAGGAAGTACCGGCAACGTAAACGTGTGCGCGTTCGGGTTCGGTCTACGAAAGTGAGTGGCGTTTTATAGTCATGTAAGTTTAGTTTTTATTGTCTTTAGAACTATTTTTATTTTATGGAAGAGCTTGATGCTATATTCCAAAGTTTAAAAGATATTCAAGTTGCATTAAGAAAATTAGGACAAAAAAGGCAATTGTATCCATTAAATGTGAGTAACAAAATAAAAAATGCCACTAATTTGTATGAAAAATATAAACTAATTCTTGTTAACTTAAATAAGAATGATTTTACGGTAGAGTACGCAGAATATACTTCAGAAAATTTAATTGATAACATAGAATGTATTTATAAGAAGATTTTATCATATCAATGTAACATTACGCAACCCGCTTGTTCTAAGAATAACTGTACGATAACCCCTACCATGGACAAGTTCGAGTTTAAAACGGCGGCGACTTTGTTGCCTGTAATGGATGGTTCAGAAGATGTAACAAACAACTTGATAGATGCAGTTAGTATGTACGAAAGCTGTCTTAAAGAAAGCAGTTGTAAGCAACTACTGATAAAATTTGTACTAGCCACAAGGTTGACAAAATCAGCAAAATTAAAACTCAAGTCCGAGTATAGCTCTTGTGATGATTTAATTAAAGACATGAAAAAATATTTACTGACCATAAAGTCAGCTAATGCTTTGCTAATTAAGCTAAATAGTGTTTCCCAGGGTGATATGTCTATTTCGCAATACGCAAGTAAAATAGAAGATCTTTTCGTAAACCTAACTATCTCACAAGCCAACGCAAACGAAAAAGCATGTGAGGTACTCAAACCCATAAATGAACAGCTTGCTATAAAAAAGTTTGCTGATGGATTACGAAATAGACGTCTCAGCACAATTATAGCGGCTCGAGAATACACAGACTTTAAGGATGCTGTGCATGCTGCACAGGATGAGGAGTCAGCGCAACCGGAGCCTAATGCGATGCTGAATTTTAGAGGTAGGTCTTTCAACAGCAATCAGCACCCAGGCTACGGATATCGGGGATACAGACCACATAGAGGTTATTTCAACACCTCAAATCGAGGACATCAATATAGAGGGAATTTTAATGGTTCCAATCGTGGACATCATCAGTATCGAGGTAACTATAACATGCCCACATACAACAGAGTTCAGTCTAGGGGAAGCTACGTGAGATCGCGTTCGAATCGCGGTCGAGTTTCACGTGGTAGAGGTCATGTACTTACCGCAACGCAAACGACGAACAATGAAACTACACAATCGAATACAGGTGAGTTTTTTCGTGCCTAAACAGCATGTATTAACCTTTGATGAAAATGTCGGATATGTATTTTTTAACACATCGTATAAACAATGTTCGTGGTTGGTAGATACGGGAGCTTCGTTATCAGCTATTAAATCCGAAGCGGTATCGGAACATGCTACTATATACAAAGAAAACAATGCGGTACGCGGTATAGGCGGTACATTGCATTCATACGGATATACGTTCATTACATTATATACTCCGAATGGTTACGCTATCAATCATAAATTTCACATTTTTGACAATTTACCATTACAGTCAGACGGAATAATTGGGTTTGATCTAGGTCTGAAGCTAACATCAACTTAGATAACTTTCAATTAACATTAAGAAATCAAGACAATTCAACAACAGTACCTATTTACGGGTCTATAAAAGTTAGCCGTGATTATTTAAAAATTCCTGCTCGAAGCGAATCTATCCATTATATAAGGTTAGATAAAAAGATTTTAGAGGACTGTGTCGTGTGCCCCGCAAGAATTACAAGAAAATGTGCTACTAGCTGGTTTAATAGTAAAACCTAATAAAAATGTAATACCTATCAAAATTCTTAACACTAGCCATAACAACATAACAATCCCTACATTTCAACCTACATTGTATTTATTGAGCAACTACAACATGTGCTTATTTAGCAAGTGCGACTCAAGTTCCATTCGAGCTAAAGAATTGTTATTGTTACTGAAACTTAATCACTTGCAACAAAGTGGGCGTGGGACCATAGAAGCTATTTGTTCCAAGTATGCTGAAATATTCCACTTACCGGGTGATCAACTAACAAGTACATCCGTGTGTGAACATACAATACGGGTTAGGGCCCGGCCCCATGACCACGGTGCGGCGTCGTAAACGTAAAACGGCGCGGCGTCGGGGTATTGCACGTTATTGCACCGTGGGAAATTACGGCGCGGCGTCGTGGCATTGCACGTTATCGCACCGTCCGAAATTACGACGCGGCGCCGGGCAAATCCACGTTGTCGCGACGGGCAGTTTAACGTTGCGGTGCGTGTGGAGTAGATGCAAGGTGCGGTGTCACGTTGTACCACGACGCCGTACCTTCTCATACTTCTCCAAACATTTTTGCGATCAGTCTGCAATTCGACATGGATCCCATAACACGTATTCTGCTCTTGTTACTTATAAGAAGAAACATGAAGAAAAATCAAATGAAAAGAAAATATTGGAATAATCCATATCTTTCTATTATGAATCATGATGGAAGTCATTTCATAAGGAAGTACAAGGCACTGAAAACAAGTGATCACAAGTTTTATGATTAAGTATTTTAGAATGTCTGTGTCAAGTTTTGAAGAACTCTTATGGAAATATCACCTCTTTTAAAAAAGCAACACGTAATGCATCTACTCCACACGGCACCGCAACGTGAAACTGCCCGTCGCGACAACGTGGATTTGCCCGGCGCCGCGTCGTAATTTCGCACGGTGCGACAACGTGCAATGCCACGACGCCGCGCCGTAATTTCCCACGGTGCGATAACGTGCAATGCCACGACGCCGCGCCGTTTTACGTTTACGACGCCGCACCGTGGTCATGGGGCCGGGCCCTTAAAGAGAATTGTAGTCCGGTATATGTAAAACCTTATAGGGTACCTAAGTCAACAACAGGAAATACAAAAACAAATAAAACGAATGATTGACGATGATATAATTGAGGAAACGCGTAGCGAATGGTCTAGTCCAATCTTATTAGTGCCGAAAAAGGGAGAAAATGAAGACAAAAAAGAGTGGAGATTAGTTATCGATTATCGGAAATTAAATGAAAAATTAGAAGACGATAAATTTCCTCTGCCAAATATTACAGAAATTTTGGACTCTCTATCTGGAGCCATATACTTTTCACATTTAGACCTTAGCCAATCATATTACCAAGTTAAACTTACACCGGATTGTCGTAAATATACAAGTTTTACAACAAATACAGGACAATATTCTATGAAACGATTACCAATGGGTTTGCGAACAAGTCCTAGTACATTCTCTAGAGTAATGACAGTAGCGATGTCTGGCTTAAATTTAGAAAAATGTTTTGTTTACCTTGACGATCTCGTTGTATTTGGACGAAATTTAGAGATTCATAATAAAAATCTTTTAGACATTTTCGAACGGTTAAGAAAGGTAACTTTTTAAATTAAATCCTACTAAATGTCAATTTCTAAAAACTGAACTTCTTTATTTGGGTCACGTAGTTTCAGCAAAAGGAGTTTCACCGGATCCTGAAAAAAATAAGGTTGTAAAAATTACCCAATACCAACTAATGCCGACGAGGTAAGACGGTTTGTGGCATTCTGTAACTACTATAGAAAGTTTATAAAGAATTTTGCAAATATCACGATACCATTAACAAATTTGTGCAAAAAGAACGTTCCTTTTAATTTCACCGAAGAGTGCCAACAAAGTTTTGAATACTTAAAAGATAAACTTACTTGTCCACCTATATTGCAATATCCGGATTTTAGTGAAGATAAACAATTTATTTTACAAACAGACGCGTCAGGTATAGCGATATCAGCAATTTTGTGTAATTACGATATGAGACCAGTAGCTTACGCCAGTAGGCCGTTGAATTCAGCAGAGAAAAAATACCCAACAATCCAGAAAGAATTACTTGCCTCAGTATGGGGAATAAAATACTTTAGGCCATATTTATACGGGAAAAATTTACAATTATGACAGATCATAAACCACTTATTTACCTTTTTGGAATGAAGGATCCATCAAGTAGATTATTAAAGTTTCGACTTTTACTAGAAGAGTATGACTACAATGTTTGTTATGTGAAAGGTAAACATAATGTTGTTGCGGATGCATTATCGCGTATAATAATTACATCCTGCGAATTAAAGGACATGAATAATCAGATAATGACAGTAATGACTAGAGCTCAGACTAGGAGGATGCGAGAAGACAATGAGCAAAATGATATTCCTAGTATCAACACAAACAGGCGGCCTGATCAACCGCGTGTTGTAGAGATATTAAGAATACCAGAAAATGAAGTGGAAATGATGTTAGTAAAAGGCGAAGAAATAAGGAAATTGGACAATAAGGGACTGTTAACGAGAAAAAACGAATGTTTTAGTTATGATAAAAATAAACATATTATTTACGTAAATCTCGATTTTAGATTGCACTTTACGCGAGTCGAATTTGTAACTAAAATGAGCGAGTATTGTAAAGAAATTGACGTCAAACAAATTTGTATTATAAAAAATGATGAAAACGAGCTTTTTATCAAAAGAATAATACAAGAAATAAATAATCTTAAACAATGGTCCGGACCACGCGTATGTATTTTAAGAGGAATACAAAGAATAAACAACGATGACGATAAAAAAATTATTATTAGCGATTACCATTTACTGCCCACAAGTGGCCACGCGGGGGTACGTAAAATGGTTAACAATATTAAGAGAAAGTTTTACTGGCCATCTTTAGAAAACGATGTCAGGGAATTTATTAGAAAGTGTGAATCCTGTCAAAGGCATAAACACTCTCGAAATACAGTGGAGCCGATGGTAGTGACGACTACAGCCACTTCGGGATTTGATAAGATATTTCTAGATTTAATGGGACCGATCGAGCAAGACGACGAAAATCATTTACTATCCAGTGCGAGCTGAGCAAGTTTGTAGAAGCTTATCCACTTAGAAATAAAGATACGGTAAGTGTAGCGCGTAGTTTAGTTAATAATTTTATATTAAGATATGGACCACCCAAGGCGATTGTTACGGACAGGGGCACCGAGTTTATCTCGTCTACAATGTCTGAGGTATGTAAATTGTTAAAAATAGATAAACTCCAATCAACATCATATCACCATGAAACGATAGGTTCTCTCGAAAATTCTCACAAGAATTTAGGAGCATATTTAAGAATACAATGTATTAAATATCCAGAAACATGGCTTCCGTATTGGTGCTTTACATATAATAATTCAGTCCATGCAGAAACAAAATACACCCCGTTTGAACTTGTTTTTGGTAAAACATGTGAATTACCTTGTAGAGTAATTGTATAACCCTAGTAACTATAGTTTAGAGTTAAGGTATCGACTACAAACGGCACACAAAGACGCGCGTGAGAACTTAATGAAGTGTAAACAACTTAGGAAATGTGCTTACGATGAAAAAGTGAATACAGTGCGTTATAAAAAAGACGACCTCGTCTTAGTGAAAAGTGAAACCGGTAACAAACTCGATACGTTGTACAAAGGACCGTATAAAGTGATTAGATTAGAAAACCCTAATGTTGTAATTTCTATTAACGGAAAAGAGGATACAGTTCATATTAATAGAACTAAGTTATTCATTCCGGATACTTAAAGTGTCTTAATTGTAAAACTATTACAATGTATAAAACTATACTAACTATAGGATATATTTTTGGTAATATTTTGTTAAATAAATAAAAAACAACATGGTACTTAACAATTGTATTGTGTAAAATGTGTATTACAGTGTTTCAATTACTTTATAATAAAAAAATGTATACAATATTTCATTTTTTTTTTCGTCAACATGTGGTGTGGCGTGGTATACATATATCATGTAATGTGTTAGTCTTAAGAAGTAGTAGTAAAGGTAACGTTGAACAGACAGGTTGTTTCCATTATACAAGCCCCGCCTTTACCCCCACTTCAGAATCCTACTTGTATTAACGTGAGGACGCTAATTTTTTTGTCAGTAGATGCTTTATTTGTAGTAATACTTTTACAACATTTATAAATTTCTTCATTCCAGAATTTCTCAAAAAAAAAAATTTTCAAAAATTTCAATTCTCGAAAACTACAAAAAATCGGCTAACATGATGATATTCTGATAGCTCATGACGTGAGAAATCTAAAAAAAATTCTTTGACGTCAAGGTTTGGACCACCCTGTATGGTCAACTCCAGGGAGCAGGTTACGAGTGTACCAAAGAAACAGTAAGCCTAACCATGGCTAACGGCGAACCAAGAACTGAGGAGATTCTTGAAGTGAGGGTAGAAGTAAAGGTTGCTGATCGGGTCATTCCTACCATAATGTTCGTAGTCCTAGCGGATTCAAGAAGAAACCGAACGCTGTTGGGAAGTGGGTTTTTGCAAGATGCCCTAATGATCCTTAATCTTCCCCAGTTTACGTGGTGGTTCTTGGATGATCCTGACACCATTCACGAGTTGTACCAAGAGGATTTCTTGGTGTTCGATACCAACCTCCAGATATCCGACGTATCTACAGAAGAGGATTGCAACAACAACCTTATCGCCTCCAAAGATTGGGAGATACAATCGTGGATCGCCGATATAAGACTTTCGACGGGTATCTGCCACACTGGGATTACATTTTTCGTGACGCAGAAGCTAACATAGAAGAAGCCGATGATACCCTATCTCCACGCGAGCAAAGTCTCTTCCCTGGGTCAGTGGAATATAAAGCGGTCCACATTGATTCTGTCGATGTATGTAGCATTACAGCAGAACAACAGGAAACGATGCAACAACTACTCGACCAATTTGAAGACGTGTTCCTGGCAAAGCAGCACGCAGCGAAGTATGTCGAGCATCAAATTGATACTTTGAACAGTCGACCAACCTCGGTACCACCTTACCGGCTTTTAGCTCCACGCAAAGAAATTTTAAGGAAGGAACTGGACAAGATGCTGGATGAGGAAATAATTGAGCAAAAACAGACACCTTGGGCGGCGCCTGTGGTTCTGGTGCCGAAACGATATGGCGAGACCAGGGTATGTGTGGACTACCGGAGGCTAAACGCGGTTACGGTTCCGGATCCATACCCGATTTCCCGGGTGGACGACTTACTGCTTGATGCGAAACCGACGCCATATATGTCAACTCTTGATCTTAAATCTGGGTACTGGCAAATCAATGTACGAGAGGAGGACAGGCTGAAAACTGGTTTTATCACACCCTTTGGCATATTCATCTTTAAACGGATGCCCTTCGGGTTAAGGAACGCACCTGCCACTTTCCAACGTTTGATTGACAGATTTCGTGTGGAGCTCGGTCACATCAAGATGTTGGCATACCTGGATGACTTGATTATTTTCTCAATTTCATTTGAGACACACATAGAAGATCTTGCTGCGGTCTTCGAGTTAATGCGTAAATATAACGTCACCGTCAATAGAGATAAGTGTAAGCTCGCATGCTCAACAAGTCAACAGTGAAGTATCTGGGCCACTTTATAACACCAGACGGACTACAAATGGATCCAGGCAAGGTGTCATCAATTCTGGATCTCCCTGTGCCGGCGATTGTTCGTCACCTACTCACCTTCCTCCAGACTTGTTCCTGGTACCGCAGATTCATCGAGAACTTCTCAGCCATTGCGGAACCCCTGACTAGACTTACCAAAAATAATGCTGTTTGGAACTGGGGCTCGGAGCAAGACGTTGCCTATAAAAAACTGAAAGAGAAGCTTACAACAGCCCCTGTTTTGAAGCAAGCCGATGAAACTCAGCCCTACGTGATAAAAACAGATGCAAGCAGCTACGCTATTGGAACAGTTTTGGTCCAGGGGGAGGGTCATGAAGAGCTGTTGAATACGCGAGTCGGTTACTAACCTCAGCAGAACGAAACTACTCTACCACCGAGCGCGAGGCCTTGGCTGTTGTTTGGGCTGTTGCCAAGTACAGAGGATATATTGAGGGTTTACCTACCATTGTCAAGACAGATCATAATGCTTTGAAGTGGCTCTTATCAATTAAATCACCTACAGGCAGTTTTCTCGATGAGACCTGGTTAAATGCAAACCATACTGTTGGAAAAATGTGGACAGACGACACAGCACATGCCTTGACAAAGGTACCAGAAGGTAAAGGGGAACGGCTGATAATATGCCATGCGGGTAATGAAAAAGGGTTTATACCCAATACCCTTCTAGCTTTTAAGTCAAAGAAAACTAAAGAATACCATGAAGAGATGAATTCTGACAAATTTGAGACTTGGTTTGTCAATCTATTAGACAATCTGGAAGAATCCAGTATAATAATTATGGACAATGCACCATATCATTCGCGGCAGATAAATAAACCACCAACGAAAAATAGCAACAAAGCAACATTGGTGGAGTGGTTAACTAAAAATAATGCAAGAGCAGACATGGGCATGTATAACCCTTAATTTGGCAATGTTCGTCACAATGAACATGGTCTTCGACCCACTTTTTGTATTTTTTTTAAAGGACAGAATTTTCTGCTCTATACAATGGCGAGGAGGCTAGAACGCACGATTTTTTTGAAATTTGCCAAATTAAGGGATAAGTAACGGTTGGTGCATTTATTAAAATTGCATAGACCATAGACCATTGGCCGTGTGGTGACGGCAGAAAGAATACATTTGTCACCACCCCAACTCCTCCTGCGGGTGTCGTAAGAGTCGACTAAGGGATTGAAGTGTCACTGACCATATTTGATTAAAGATTGTTGATGGGCAGCAGCGTCATCATAGTGGACACATTACTGCGATCGCCAATCCGCTTGCCCAGCGTGGCGATTATGGGCATTTACCTCCTAATGCGTCTATACGCATAGTTAATAGGAGAGGCCTACGTCCAGCAGTGGACTATCATAGGCTGATGATGATGATGCACAGACCATTGGAGCCCAGGTACTATTTAGATGAGCTGGCTAAGTCCCGAGGACATCATATTTTAAAATTACCTCCCTACCATTGAAGAAATGATTTGGGCTCAAGTTAAAGGTGAGATAAACAATTCATTCTTAATAATAATAATGTTTGTGGCGAGCTGTTGGGGAGTAACGACCCCACGGACCCGAGTGCTCCCGAGAGTCGGTCAGGGTCCCCGCCTCCGGCGTGTCTTCGTCGGTCGGAGTGGAACCCCAAGGGGACCCGTAGGACTCTCAGCTCTGGCTTGCCTTAACTGGCCGTCCAGAGAGGAGTCGTCAGAGCTATATGCTCCAGGGGTGGAAGTGTAAATTTGCATAAGTCGCGAGTTGGTGCAGCGGCTGTCAAGCCACTGCGCAGAAAGCGGTGTACACCTCTCTACACTCCTGAGCCGCCTACACCGGTGTTGCCCCTGGCTGTCTCTTGTGACGGCATTTACGGGGGCCCATCTAGTCGGCGGCGAGTCACCGCCTGCCTCGATAGCAAAAGAAATCATTGTTATGGCAGGTGTCCGGACCTCTTATCTATAGCTCCATCTCTGATCCATCCATCCTCCATCACCATAGCCCATTAATCTTTTCCATTCCTTCTCAATAGTCTCTATACGCCTGCTGGGACCGATTCACGGATATCTATTTTTGTGCCCGTGAATGGGTTGCAGCAGGTGTAAAACACAGCAAATTTCTCCAAAGGGCCTCTACGTGTTGGATCTGTATCCCCGCGCAAGCCTATCAAAAGACCGGGATTTATAGACCCGTGATGAAAAAGAGATAATAAATAATAAAAAAGCTTTATTTCATTCCACACAAATACAAAATTAGATATTATAGTGCAGTTAAATACAAAATAGAAAAATAAAGTTAATATACTAAATAATAAAAATAGCTTGAGCTTATAAATATAAAATTAACCTAGGTTGAACTATAAATGTGTGGACCCCTTCTGGGTAAAATTCTTACACAATTTTTTTTCAAGATTATAAAGAAAATAAATATTTTAGAGCATAATTACACAGATTATGTGTCGCTGTAAGGTCAAGAAGGCTTTTGTCGCGAGTATTCAGAAAATTATATTGTCACATTATAGAATTATATTATTTTATTACAAATATTAAAATTAAATACATATCAGCTGTGTTCATCATACAAACAAATGCCGTTATGGCTTATCCGGTTTTAAGCCCAGGACCATAGAGTTCACAGGCAGGGATACTACCCACTAGGCTATCAAATTAGATAATTTATAAAGGGCATGAATAAATAAACAGTACTCTCTTTCTGACACGTCAGTCCTTTTTTCTGAAACATATTTTTTTAATGAGTGTATTACAAAATGTTTTACTGATCAGCAATACTTTAATTTCAGGTTTTGCTGCAAGAAACAACACTTCACCTCCATTTACGGCGAACAAAATGCTTAAGTTGCTGGAGGATGTAACTGGCGAAAACTGGGCGAAAGTGGTTGAAAAGACAAAAAATATATATATTACAGGACTGTGAGCGTTTCGTTCGAATAGACAGATTGCGAGATGAAATTATCATCAATGTAGCAGATGATTCAGATACCACGAATTCGGACATTAATAATGAGGGTGTAATTTCTTCTGAAAGTGATGAATAAAGAAATATTTGTATTAATTCGTTTTATTTCAACATATTAATTGAAAATACTTTCTATTCCATAGGTATTATCATAGAATGATAAATGTTCGTTGTACAACCTAGTGATTGCTATTAATTACTGTACACCATACAGTTTTGTGTACGATTTCACACAAAACTGTATGGTTTAGAAAAGCAATACTCAGCCTGTTTGCTACGCAGAGATCCCGGGTTCGAATCCTGGTAAGAGCATTTATTTGTGTAATTATCACATTATATTTGTTTCTGAATAATGGGTGTTTTTTGTATATGTGTTTGTCTGTATAATTTTATTATATATATCGTCGGCGTTCGCCAGGTACCAACAACACAAGCCTTATTGAACTTACCGTATGACTGGGTCGATTAGTAGTAGATAATTACATTTATTAAAATTTGATATTTTAGTAGATTTCTACTAAAATATCAAATTTTAATAAATGTGATTATTTTCTAATAGCTTTTGCTCGCGACTTCGCTTTAGAAAGAGCCAAAAAGTAGCCAATGTCACTCTACATCCCTTCAATTATCTCCGCTTAAAAAAATCGCTTCAATTTGTCGTTCTGTTTTGATGTGAAAGACGAACAAACAAACAGACACATACACTTTCGCATTGATAATAATATAGATTACTTTTACCACACGCATTTTTTAATTCCTAATGGACAGACAATCTCGCAGCCCACCTGATAGAATTAAAACCCACATTTGGTGTATCAAGACGACAACGCAGTTGGAGAAGCCTGGTTATCTCATAATTGGCTTCCAAACGGCTCGCAGGAATGATAAGAATAAGGATATGAGTCAATTCGATCACTGTAATCTCACCAATTGCAGAGTGTATTTGAATGGTCAGTACTATCCATATGACCCCTTTTCAGCTGAATTTAAACAGAATTTATACAACAGAGTATAGTTATACTCTGTTGTATAACGCAATCACCAACTTTCAAAGATCTTATTATAACCGCGAACATACGAGTCCTCAAATAAGCTATGGACATTACAAAACCAAATCCCCATTGGTCGTCATCGATACATCGAGACAGTGCGACAGCTTCAACTCGGGAGGTGGTGCTATTGATATAAAATTGGAAATGGAGTTTAAGGAGAACGTGCCCTCAAACACTACAGCATACTGTCTCATTATAAATGATTCACTGTTTGAATACAACACCCTCACAAGCACCACACGTAAAATTATACAGTAAATATATATAAACACGTAAATATATAAACGACTTTACACCCGGGTGCGAATTACGTAATAATAATGTGCGCTTAAATTCGTGCCTCAAACAACTCGGATGTCGGAATTTAGTGTTGCCAGGATGGTGACTTCTGGTTTCTTGTATTTGAGTTAGTGACGGAAGATATGTTATTGCGAACTTATTATTTTTTTCGCATCTCAAACCAAACGGGAGTGTTATAATTGTTTTGTTTTCCTTTTCCTCGTATTGGTCTCTTCCTGTGGTGAATTGGATTTCGTTACTGGCAACCCCGCGAAGTGATCGGAAATGCAAGTCAAGATGGCTGGCAGATCTTTCTTGTAGCAAACAGCGCAGACGTCGCGTTCTTTTATTTTGGGTTTTATACGGGGCAATACCGTTTCTCCTGGTAAGTGGCGATTGAAATCCGCCTGTGCGCGCCGTGAAATGTTGAAAGTGCTATAGGATTACATCAGAATTCGTTTTTTTTTCCAGTTCGGTCTCAGGGCCGCGTGCCGACGTTGAGACGATTTCCCGTGCGTTGACGATTCGGGCCGCAGATATAGTGACGCTACTGTAACGCCTCGAGTCGACATTTGTCGCCTTCCAATATTCCGCTGGACAATTTTCCTCATATTGGTAAGTTTCCTGATATTATTGACGGCCATGCCTCGTGGCATGACCCGTCGTATTCTGCCGGTTTGGTGGATTGTTAAAAGTATCGGGGGATTATAGTTTGATCCTTTTTTCCAGTTTTGGGCATCCGTGTGAGCCGACCGCCGAGTCTCTCATGTCGAGTGACTGTCCCTCCGGAGTTGATATTTGCTAACACCAACCCCGCTAAATAATTTTCCTCCGACAGGTAAGACTCATTAACCTCTTTTAAGCCCTCGGCGGCGCCACGCCGTGCCTGGTGTTAGGTGCTACGTACTTTGGTGTAACCAAATTGAGGTTATGACATGTGGCACGGCCGCGTGGACCGCGAGGTTCAATTAGCCACTCCAGGGCAGGTATGCCTCACTACTCAGACTTCATTTCCTTGGTGGCCACAATAGTCCATCCCGGCGGACGAGTATATCGGGGCCATTTAATCAACTTCTATTCTCCGGGTATTTCAGGAGGAGTTTAGTACGGGCCCGGTTGTAGGCGGTCATCTGAGCGAGTGGCTGAGCAACGGGGACGTCGAGGGCACTGGAGTCGCCGTCGTGAGCCGCGAACCAGCTAAGCCCATATCAATATTAAATTAAAAAAAAATCAACTCAAATTTTCGAGCCGGTTCAAAATTCACCTAACTTAGATAGCACCGAGTAAATTCATATTAGCGTAATCGACCAAACATCACCAAATAAGATACCAATACAAGCAGTATTGACTAGAGACTACTAGAGTCTAAGTGAAAGAAATAAACATTTATTTTGAATGTGTTGTTTTCCTTTGAAAGTCCAGATAGATTTACCCTACTACAATAGCTAAACTAAAATAGTACGAAACCAACCATCTGCAAACGTAAATGTGTACTTGGAAACGTGTAATAAAATAAAATAAGAAAACAAAAATGAATAATTTAAATCAATTTTTTCCGTCTTACACACCGTCCGTTGGTTACTGTGGTAAACATAACAGCGGAAGCGACAGCGGGGACAGTGACGTAGTAGGCGTTAAGGATTGGCGTGAATTGTGCAAGAGTGTTTACAATCTGGATGTGAATTGCTACCCTACTCTATTGAAAAATATCTCTGTATACTTGAAGCTGCGATATAATGAAGCTAAAATCAACTTGGAAACCTACGTTAGTATAAACGATGGACAACAGGTACTCTCGTGTGAAAAATGGAATAGAATATTTTCAGAGAAAGTTTCAAGCATTGGTGGCTTTTTTCGAAACCCATTGAGTGTACCGCCAGAGCTGCTTCAATGTGATCGGCGTCGACTGAGCAATTGTGCATTTCTCCAGCGATGCTTTTCCTCACTGCTTGTGCGGAATTTCCATTTACCCCATAACCCCATGGTGATAAATCACGCAGAATGGCGTCAAATTGAAGCTGTGATAGAGTGCATCAACGCTCGAATAGAATACGTAATCAAGATAAAGTCTACCTATGAAAACCGTCTTAATTTTTTCAAGAAGCATTTCAAGATTCACCGCCCCACCAATGTTCAAGAGGCGCGCAATATTATACATGCATTGTGTAATGTTAATGATATTGTTGATTCTGAAATGAAATGTTGTTGCACTGACAATCTATGTAATACCTATTTTTTACAGTAAGTTGTCAGTTGCTAAAAAAATAAACTACTTGATATCATGTCAACACATTCGTTTTAATTAAAAAAAGCCTTATCTATCAACTGTTTCTAACAAACATGCAGTTAGATAAATAAAGCGAGCACAAACTATAGAGTACATATATATAATACTTGAGGGTATAAAAAGGGCGGTAGCATGGGGATCCGCATGTATTATATACAAACCACACGGCAATCACTATCGCTCGGTTACTATTATTATGGCATCCGCCACATACCACTGTAACTTTCGCAATGAAGACGTCCCATCAAGCAGGCTGATTGCTCATTCGAGGAGCAAACGTCACAAGTTGCTGTGTACTGAAGAAAGTGACTCCAACGAAGATGGTGCCATGTACATTGTGAATAGTGCATTCAAGTGTAGACTCGTGAGTTGTCGAATTAATGGAAGCTCAAAAATATTAGATCCTAAACTTTATTCATTAGATATTGGAGAAAAGCTCGAAAATGTGATTAACGTTGAGCTACAAATTCATAAACATGTGAAAGTGAATAGGTATGGAACTATTTTGTACTTTTGTAAGAACCAACGCTGAAGTGACGGAATAATGCGAGATTTAAAATCATTCAACATCAAAAACGTAATCCTGCAAATAGGTTCTCTGGATTTCCTCTCATTCTTTGGGCACACCATTTTATCCATATTAAAAAAGTGCGAAGACTTTCAACAACTACTTTTTTTGGGCTGTCGTCGGCGCTCTTTATCCAACAAGCACAAAATATCCTAATCGATTCTCATCATATCCGCATTATAAAAATGTTTTGAAAACTAGCGGTATCGAACTTCTAAAAATTAAATAAAATCAGTGTAAACGTATATGGTATTGACTCTAAGAAAAAAAGAAAATTGATGATGATTTAACAATTGTCCCCTTGCGTATTTCCGAAGTGACTCATAATCGTCATGTGAATTTATTGTATTACGAAATGGGAGCTTTATCTCACTATTGTTGGATTGAGAACTTATCGCGTTTGGTTCGCTCACAAATAACAATTGTGATAAAGAATTCATATGCGGCTGGCAGAGAACGGCATAAGACAACCTGCCAATGAACGTGTTCCACTCGTGGCACCTCAAGAGGAAGATGAAATTTTAAGGTTGATAACCAGAGACCCTCGACTAAGTATCAGAAGGATAGCCAACCATGTGAATTTAAATTTGTGGACAGTATGGAGAATATTAAAAAAGAAGGATTACATCCCTACCATTTCCAAAGTGTGCAGGACATCATCGAACCTGATTACGCTGCACGATCAGTTTTTTGTGCCTGGATTTCCAGAAGAACACGCGGGGATTAAACGTTTTTGAAACGCATCATGTGGACTGACGAAGCTACTTTTACCCGGTCGGGCTTTACAAAATCATTGCAACCAACATCTGTGGCAAATGGAAAATCATGAGGATTTTCATCAGTGAGAGAAAGTTCGTTTCAGCATCAATTTTCGGTCAATGTTTGGGCATGAATGATCGATGATATTTTAATTGGACCAATAGTTTTACCAGAGACAATGAATGGTCCGAGATTTTTAGAATTCCTGCAAACGCAGTTCCACGACGCATTAATGGAACTACCTATCGCTTACAGAATAAGGATGATCTTGCAACTGGACGGAGCTCCCCCACACTATGCAAGAGATGTGCGGAACTACTTAAACGAACACCATGCCCCGTGGGTTGGACGATACGGGCATATCGCCTGGCCACCTCGTTCACCGGACTTAACTCCACTCGATTTTTTTTATGGGGCACTTTAAAGCAAAGAGAAAGCCACAGAAGAATTAATAAGGAGAATCGTGGAACAAAGCAACGTGTTAAGAGAAGACAAGGAAATGCTTCGGCGGTCTAAGCAGCATGTTGCGATAAGAGCAACTGCTTGTCTTCAAAATCGAGGGGGGCATTTTGAACAGTTACTTTAATTAGTTTTCTTAGTTGATTAACGTATTTGTTACGTTACGTTATTACATTTTTATTATTAGCAATACTTTGTTTTTTTTTATTTCCTACAAAAAAATCCACATTTTTGGTGCATGTTTGAGCACTTGTAATTCTTAAAGTACTTAAGGTATGATTGTAATTATGGTGTACTAACAAATAACAATACCAAAAACCTATCTTAACGACCTAGTTTTCATGCAAAATTAAATTAATTGAAAAATGACGGCAACTTTGTTACTATTTGTTTAAGCCCCTAAAAGCTCTGACACCGCTGACCAAACACTCTGTAGAGCTACCTAACGGAAAAGATAGGTACTTGAGCTTTACAAACTATAAACATAAAATGAAAGTGCCATTCGTAATTTAGGCTGACTTTGAATCACTCTTAGTTCCATTAGATATAGACTATGGTGGTGAGTTAGGTACCTACTACTTATTACACGCAAAAACATATACCATGTAGTTTTTCCTATTATTAAAAATTGTGACATACATAATATTAATACTAGAAACAAACATAAGCTCGCAGTACCCGCCACTCGGCTCCATAAAATTAGGAAATCATTCATGGGTAATTGTGTAAGATTTTATAATAAACTTCCAGTAAATGTTACTGAATTTTCAGTCAATAAATTTAAGAATTTTGTAAAACGTAAACTTATATCTAAAGCTTATTATAGTCCACAAGACTACATGAATGATAAAACACCGTGGGAGTAATTTAGGATTTAATTATTAGTTTGTTAAAGTCATGACATTCAATTACTATAATTTACGCTTGGAGACCTTATACATCTCCAAACGTGCATTATATAATGTTATTATTATATACCTATTCGGAGAGAAATTTTTACTTCTCTATAAATTATTACTTATAAATGTTCTGACTATTCTACTTCAATTTATTTAAAATCAATTTTATGTTTTTTTTAATGCATGTTAGTTGTAAGATGTACCATGATTGATTGAAAAATTAATTCCCGCCAAGTTTCTTACCGGTTCTTCTTGGGTCAGCGGTGTAGGGTTCGAACCGGAAGTAGTTTCAATACCTAGACGATTCAAAAGAGTTTGTTGCTATTCCAATTTGAATAAAGAATTATTTGACTTTGACTATATGCAATATATGCATTGCTATTATGATAAGAGCTTATCGAAATTCGTCATTTATCGCGGTGAAGACTGCGTTGAGAAATTTATTAAATCACTCTACGAGGATGCAGAGAGAATTATTCAAAACCTGCATAAAGTTATCCCCCTTGCAAGTGATTTTCCTCCAACATTTGCCACATCTGTAGTAAAACAATAGAAAAAAGTGAAACTCGCGTCATTGATCATTGTAATTTAACAGGTAATGTGAGGGGAGTAGCACATAATTCGTGTAATTTAAAATATCAATGTTTATACCTATAATACTCCACAACTTGAGCGGGTACGATAGTCATTTATTTATAAAAGAATTAGCCAAGACCGGAGGAAACATAAACTGTATTCCCATCAACAAGGAAAGATACATTTCTATTGATAAACGAATTGGTGATTATTCTCTAAGATTTATCGACTCGTATAAATTCATGGCTAGTAGCTTGGATGTATTAGTTAAAAACCTTTCACCTGAACAGTTCAAAATACAACCAAACGTCTTTCTCACGATCAAAGTGAACGAGATAATCACATGAAACTGTTGACACTTAAAGGGATTTTCCCTTATTTGAAGAGACTGCATTACCAGCGCAATCAGCATTTTATAATAAACTTACCGACACCCACATATTAGATAAGAAATATCAACATGCTAAAAATATCTGGAATTTCATACTTTCAATATTAAAACTTTGGGGGAATATAGTGATTTTTATCTTAAAACAGATGTTTTGTTGTTAGCGGAAGTCTTTGAAAACTTTCGTCAAGTGTGCATAGACGCTTACGAACTAGACCCATGTCAGTACTTTACTGCTCCCGGTTTGAGCTGGGATGCCATGTTAAAATACACCAATGTTTGTCTCGAATTACTAACTGACTATGAAATGATTAAATTTTTAAAGAGAGGTATTCGAGGTGGCATTAGTCAAGCACCAAACCGATATTGTAAAGCCAACAATATATTTATGGATGATTATGACAAAAGTCAAGAGAGTAATTTTATCATTTACTTAGATATAAACAATCTTTATGGTGACGCTATGCGTCGACCGCTTCCCATCAATAACTTTAGGTGGTTGAGCCGAGACGAGATTGAACAGTTTGGTATTATAGCATCCCAACAGATGGGTTCAAATGTTGGGTACATTAGAAGTCGATTTAGAGTATCCACACACATTACATGATCAACACAAGGACTATCCTTTCTGTGCTGAAACGAAAGTACCATTTGGAGGTAAAATTAAAAAGCTCTTACTCACTTTAGATAATAAATCTAACTACTTTATACACTATGTCAACCTAAAGAAATGTACTGATAAAGGTTTAGTATGCAAGAAAATTCATAACATTCTAGCATTTAATCAATCAACCTGGCTAAAATCGTACATTGACTTGAATTCTCAAATGAGAATTGAGGCGAAAAACACTTTCCAAAAAAAACTTTTTTAAGCTGATTAATAACTCCATTTTTGGTAAAACTATTGAAAATGTCGAGTAAAGAGTTGATGTTAAGCTGTGTAGCCAATGGGATAGTGTACCAACAAAAGGAAAACCTAATTTTCACAGCGGTACCATTTTTTTCAATAAACCTTGTAGCGGTTCAGATGAGAAAGAGTAAAGTTATTCATAATAAACCATTTTATGTAGGTTTTACAGTATTAGAAATTAGTAAGACCCTAATGTACAATTTCCACTATGATTATATGCTACCAAAATAACAAGATAATGTTAGGTTGTTATACACAGACACAGACTCTTTTGTTTATAATGTAAAAACCCCTAATTTTTACAGGGATGTTCAGTCTGATTTAAACGCTAGTTTTGACACTTCTGACTTACCCACAAATAACGCCTATAACTTACCTCTGGTGAACAAAAAAGCTGTCGGCATGATGAAGGATGAAAATAACGGTGTCATTGTTCGGGAATTTGTAGCTTTAAGGTCTAAAATGTTTGCTTATATTTTGAATGAATATGATGAGGATAAAGACAGAAAGTGTATCAAAAAGAACAAAGGCGTCAGCGCAGCCGCTGTAAAGCGATTGAATTTTAAAAAATGTACACACAAATTAAAAAGGTAAAAATTCTATGTGGTAAAGACGAAAAAATATGTATCCTAGATAATGGTATTAAGACCCAGCACCAGGGATGCTCAGCGACAGTTTGGTGTAGGTCACATGACAGTGTGGAGATTATTAAAACGAGAAATAGCACATCCGTACCACTTTCAACCCGTGCAAGATCTACACCCGCTAGATACTGGTTTGCGGCTTCGTTTTTGTGACGGGCTGCTTCAAAATTTCAATAAAAACATTTTGTGGACCGACGAGGCATTATTTTGTCGCCTAGGAATGTACAATGTCCAGAACGAGCACTGGTGGGCCATCAGGAATCCCCACAAGACTAAACATGATTCATTTCAAGTCAAATTTAGTTTGAATGTGTGGGGTGGTATAGTGGCGAACAAGCTGTTTGGCCCCTATTTTATCGAAGATCGTCTGACTGGGCCAAAGTACCTTGAAATGCTTCAGACAGTCATCGAAGACATGATAGACGACCTGCCTTTAGCAATGTCAAATTACTTGTACTACCAATAAGACGTTGCACCTCCGCACTTCGCTATTCAAGTGCGGCAGTACCTCAACCAAAAGTTTGGTGAAAAGTGGATAGGACGTGCTGGACCGATACAGTGGCCCCCGAGATCACCTGATAGCCGGGCTATACCGGGTGAAGTGAAACGTTTAGTGTACACAAACCGGGGTAACGAATTAAACAATGTTCATGAATTACGAGAATCGATTATAGCGTCATTCGAAGTAGTTCGACAAAACGAATTCGATGCTATTCAAATTGAAAGACAATTTAAGGCGGCGTGTGTTGTTGTGCCAAGCCCAACGTGGAGGACACTTTGAACAATTACTAAAGGTAGCTTAGATTTAGCGTGTAATTAGGTAGATTCGGCTGATTTTGACAATCGTTGTACATTTTTGATTCCAATTTTTTAAATACGCCAAAAATACTTTTTATCATAATTAGATGCAAAAAAAACTTCTAAGTATTTTTGCCGGTCCTAAGTCCGAAAAGTATGAAGGGAAAATTGGTTTCAAATTGAATCGGTGTTTTGTTTCACCCAGTCAACGAGTGACGTCATCGCTAGTCCGCAGTGTGCACGCGTTAGGGATTTTCTGAGACTGGATGAACGGGGTAAAGTCTAGATTAAATTTAACGGAACATGATATTTGATGTTTGGAATATTTTTTTCATAACCAAGACCATCATTCATTGTAGTCAGTGCGCAGAGCGACGCGAACGCATTGATGAGTACCTAATTAATTATTAGTTGCGAATTAGCGCGGCCCGGGCGCGCTGCTAACGTTTTGTCACAATGAGCGAGCAGCGTGCGCCCGTTGTGAACGAATTCCTAGCGTATCTGCAGCAGAAACAGAAGCTGCTCCAAAAAGGAGCAATGGATTTGGAAACGGCTGTACAGTTTAGTTCCTGGGCATCGATTTTCACTGTCGATGAATACTGTGCAGCTAAGCAGGTGCTGTGTCAATGCCTTGGAATTGCCGGCACTTATGTCCCTCACCGGAGTGGGGATGAAACCGGAGAAAAGACCCTTGGGGATATAAAGAGAATCCTGCGGAAATACGAGGACCGGCTTCCAGAGTTCGTCAAGGAGGAAGCTAGCCTGCCATGTGACCCTCCAGAGGACATGGACGTTCGCAGTTTGTCGAAGGAAATCGTGGCCCTAAAGACAAGCCTTGCCGAAATAATTTTGAAATTTGACGCGGCCCAAATAACTATCGTCGAGTTACGCAACGAATTCGCCAGTTTGTGGAATGACGCTCCTACTCGGCCAGCGGCGTCAAATTTCAAGACCGAAGTCCGACCCGGCTCATGTGCCGCCGAGTCACGTTTACGTGTTGCTGACACTGTAAAAAGTGTGGCACGCGCCGTGCCGCCGCCCGCGCTGCCCCCGCGCGTCTGGCCGTCTCCTGTTTCTTCGAACCTACGTAAGCGAGCGTATACCGCCGCCGTTTCCGGGCAACAAGTCGCAGCTGTTCGGGTCAACTTACCCTCTAAACCGGGTGATGTACGAGCTCCCTATAGGGAAAAGTCCTCCCGCGCATGTGTGGATAAGGAGGGCTTCACGCTGGTGCAGAGGAAGGGTCGAGTGCGCAGGGCGCCTCGCAAGACGCAGTGTGGCACTGCCGAGCCGGTTAATTCTGGTCTTCCAGTTGCTACACCGAGTAAGGCGCTCTATGTGTCGCGCCTTCACTACTCCGCTGTGCCTGAAGACGTGAAAGAATACGTTCGCCGGAAGACTGGCTACTCGCTGAGGGTGCAGCAGCTGCAGTCGCGCCACTACGTGCACTTCAGCTCGTTCGTGGTGCGCGTGCCGCGCCCGCTGCAGGATACCATCGTGAGTCCGGACTTCTGGCCGAAGGGCGTCGTGATTCGGCGGTTCCGGGGCAACCTGCCGAACCCTACGCCAGTTCAGACGACTCAACGGAGCCACGCTGTTGCGTCACCTAAATCTAGTTTATCTACCTCCATATCATAAGTTTCCTACAATATGTTTGTAAGCGACGAACTAATGAGCTACATTAAGATTGATGTATCTGTGGTAACTATGTAATATTTATATTAAAGTATCGGATATCGGCTATTTAATTACGTTCAAATTTGGAACATCCAACTAAATAGCAATTCTCATATTTGTTTGCGATTATCGACTCAGTCGATTTGTAATTTTAAATTCATAATCTATACATTTTTTATAAATTTCAAATACTACAATCGATTTAGGATCCGAAATCGAATCAAGATTGTCTATGAAAAAAAAACTAAATGCAAATGTCAGTTAATTTGTTATTTTTGTGATTTTTGTTTGGCGTTGTTGTTTGCTGTTAAATATTAATTGTGAAAGATCTACCAATTTAAATAAATAAAAAAATGAGTAGCGACCAGGAGGAGGACGATATCGAAATGGGCGAGACTCCTCCTGACATTCGGGATGCCGCAACGGCCGTAAGCGACAATTTGCTGCCAGAGAAGTCTCGAAAACAGTATGAAAAGATATATAAAGAATTCATGGATTGGAAAGCAAAAAAAAAAACAACAACTATATCTGAAAACGTAGGGGAGGCCGGGTATGGATGTCACACGGGTTGGTTGTCACAGCGGCCATAACTGACAACTAAACGCACGAATGAGTTCATCGATCGGTGTCGTAGGATCGCGGGGACCATATTCCCCTCCCTACTTCACCTCAGTCCGCTCCGGCATGTCGTGACGACACCACGCGTGTTTACTGTTTCCCGCCAGTGAAAGTATTTTTTTGTGCATTTGTGTCGAATCTCGTAAGTATACCTATATTTTACTTAAAATATACTTCTCTGTTTGTGGTTCAAGTGAATTTTGTGTAGCATCGTATTGTATAAAGGTTTTTAGTGGAAACATTCATTTGAATTTATTTTGCAAGGTTATTTTTTAAAACGTGCTTCGGGGCATGTTGTCTCAGATGGACTAGGGCTGGTTGTCTCATGTGACAACCAACCCCGTGTATGTCTGTTGGTGTTTTTGTTGGCTTTTTGGGGTTTGCTATATGAAATCTTATTTTTTTTCAGGCTCAATATAATGCCAAGGCATCATAAAAGAAAAACGAACCGTGGGCTCGTTTTACCCTCAGTAATGCTGCGTGCAGCAAGAGAAGTGAAACATCATGGGAAATCAATAAGATCTGTCGCAAAAGACTATGAAATCAACTATCGAACCTTAAGTAGATATTGTCAAAAATTTACTAATGACGAGTTAAACAACAAGGACGTATCAGAACCTACTACAAAAATAGGCTACCAAAAGAATCGACAGATTTTTACAGACGAACAAGAAAAAGAATTGGAAAAATACGTGCTTCAGGCCTCAGTTATTTATTTTGGATTATCTCCCAAGGACATTCGAAAAGTGGCATTCGAACTTGCTATTTCCAATAATTTATGTGTTCCAAAGACTTGGGAGGAGAACAAACTAGCGGGTGCCGATTGGTTTACAGCATTTATGAAGAGACATCCTGATCTGTCTATTAGAACGCCTGAAGCAACAAGTTTAGCTCGTGCCACGAGTTTCAATGCTCATAATGTCGGATTTTTTTTTGATAACCTTGAGACAATAATGAAGCGACATAATTTTCAACCGCACGAGATATGGAATATGGATGAAACTGGGGTGACCACAGTGCAAAAACCAAATAAAGTTGTTGCCAGAAGAGGATTTAAGCAAGTCGGTGCCATTACTTCAGCTGAGAGAGGAACACTGGTTACCCTAGCTGCCGCTGTGTCAGGAGGGGGCAATTCAGTTCCACCTTTCTTTGTTTTCCCCCGGGTCCATTTCAAAGACCATTTTATTAGAGACGGGCCAATTGGATGCAAAGGAGGAAGTAATCCGTCAGGTTGGATGACAGAAGAGCTCTTTGTCGCTTTCCTGAAACATTTTCATAACCACGTGAAATCAACTAAAGAAAAGCCTTGCCTCTTGCTGTTAGATAACCACAGCTCTCACCTATCCATTGAAGGGCTAAACTTTGCGAAAGAAAATGGCATAATAATGTTATCTTTCCCACCACACTGTACCCATCGCCTGCAGCCTTTAGACAGATCGGTATACGGCCCTTTAAAAAAATACATTAACAGCGCAATGGATCAATGGATGGTGAATCACCCGGGACAACATATGTCGATATATGAAATACCAAGAATTATTGCGCAGGCTTTTCCGCTGGCAACAACTCCATCAAATATTCTCACTGGGTTCAAAGCATGTGGTATTTGTCCATTTAATCGCGACGTATTTCAAGAGCACGATTTCATGCCGTCTTCCGTTACAGATAGGCCATTAATCACAGGCACTGATGATGAAATTGTATCCAATGCTGTAAATCAAAACAATAACTCTGACACTCCTATTGTGCCTGCCGATAATACTACAAATGATCCTGTAATGACTCTATCAACTCTATGTGATAACCCTGACATTGTTGAACCTGTGGCTCAAAATGATAACCCGGCTCTCAATGTTCGTGCAATAACACCACAAGGTTCAACCAACTGCCTGATGCCAGAGTTACCACCGCAAACTCAAGGTACAGAGGAACAAAATAATGTGGCAAGCACCTCTCTTGGGCCGAGCGGATCAACAAGTTCTTTGATAGTTACTCCTTCAATTTTGAGACCTTTACCAAAAGCTCCTCCGCGTAAGTTACAGAGCCAGCGGGTGGATAGAAGGAAATGTAAATCAGCAATCTTAACAGACACACCGGAAAAAACCTATTTGGAAGAAAAGAAAAAGGAACAAAAAGCAAAGAAAAAGAAAGTATCGAAACGTGTACTGGAAGATAATAAAGAGAAAAACAAAAACAAGAAAATCCCAAAAAAAAAAATATAAAAAGAGGTCATCTGGTAATGATGATGAGGACGAAGAGGATGAAGTGTTTTGCTTGGTTTGTTTATCCCCATACTCTGCAAGCAAGTCTAGGGAAGTCTGGGTCCAGTGCCAGGAATGCAAGTTGTGGGCTCACGAAGCATGCACACCTGGACTTCCAAGCTATATTTGCCAAAATTGTGATTCTGAATGCTCAGACTGATTTTGAGACTGACTTTATAATAACTTTGACTTATTAAGTAATTTTAATTTTAAAGTATTGCGTCCAAAGAGATTATATGACTGACTATGATTATATTTTCGTTACCAGAATAGTGAGATGATTAGAAGCAATTATTATTAGATATTGAAGTTACTAGCAGAAAGCTGATTTTATTTTTGTTTATTTGTTCATTACGAATAAGTGTTTTGTTGACTTTAGGTATATTCCTACAATGTTAAAACGTTAATCGCTCAAAGCGAGTTTAGTTTTTTTATTCATTATGAACAGTTCGTTCCGACATATTAAGTTAGCGTTAATTATAATTATAAAACGATTTTAATGTTCAATAAATAAAGAATAATCGATCGAAATCTGGGTGTTTTATTGTTTTTCCTCTTATTTTAGTATGTGACTACCTACCCCAGCATCTGTGACAACCATCCCTGACGCGGGGTTAAATGTCACACTTTTCTTTTTTTATAAAAATTTAAATATTTCTTTAACACGTAATGTTAGCGAAAAAATATTTATCTATTTTGAAACTTAGATAAATTGACTATCCATTGATATATCATTAATCATCCTAGACTAAAAAAAATAGTACTAAAATTGCAAAATAATTAAAATGTGACTTCCATACCCGGTCTCCCCTACTATTGGTATATTTTGAGCATTTGTCTACTTACCAAATATAAGCCCGTTTCCTTATGGACATTCTATTCCATGCTAAAAAGTATGTTGATTATTAAACATCAAACAGAAATTTCGAAATACGGCAAAATTAATCACATTCTTAAAACGCAAATACGAAGGATATGCAGGAAAAAAGTCTAAGACATTTTTACCTCAACATATTGAGACATTCCTGAGCGAAGCACCAGGTAAACTGTACCTTCTGCAAAAAGTGAGTTATTTTTATTTATTTACTAAACATCACATTATTATACAATACAAGCTTTAAATAACACTTTGAATATAGATTTTCGCATATGAATTTCTGTTGAACTAACTTATTTACTGCTTTTGTCATTGTTACAGGTTGTTTTAATATTCGGAGCAATGGGAGCATGTCACAGGCAGGAATTCTATAATATGATGTATGATGATGTCAAGATATTTGATGATACTATATTAGTAACCGTGCGGAACACGAAGAATAAGACCGACCGCACATTCACAATAACGGGAAGCTATATAGATATCTGCAAAAAATACATACAATTACGACCTCCTTCGTGTCAATTGCCAAATTTTTTTACACAATATATTGGAGGCAAATGTGTAAGCCAGAAAGTTGGTATAAATAAATTTGGTTCTGTAGGGAAAGTTATCGCAACATACTTAAACCTTGAAAATCCAGGTTCTTATACAGGTCACTGCTTCAGGCGGACATCAGCAACATTAGTTATTGAAGGGGGCCGCCCCTCGACACTTCATACTATGGTAAATTATGAAACCATTTGGTACCAACATTGAGACATAAATATAATCTTATAGAATTAAAATGCCAAACCTTGAAAATCCAGGTTCTTATACAGGTCACTGCTTCAGGCGGACATCAGCAACATTAGTTATTGATGGGGGCACCCCTCGACACTTCATACTATGGTAAATTATGAAACCATTTGGTACCAACATTGAGACATAAATATAATCTTATAGAATTAAAATGCCTACTGTTGCATTTTATTAGCACATAATCATACTGGCCTTCAAACTTAGACGTATTATACTTTTATTTACCACCTAAATAGGTAAAACGTCAGTGTCAGAAACGTACCGTCTAATTGTTTATTATGAAAGCTGATCCCGGGTTCATGTTTTATTGTGTTTTATACAAAATATTTAAATGTTTCGTCTAAATGGGGGGCACAACAATAAGGAAATGTGAAGTGTGTTGTGTTCGGCATGAATTAAAACGAACTTCTGGCGTATTTTTGTCAAGATTTCCTCTTGATCCAGACATGTCAGTATCAAATTATTTTATCTTAGTAGCTAATTATTTTTTCATTTCATTATTGAATATATAATTAGTAACTGCAAACGATAACAGTTACTAATTAAATAAGAAATTACTTCAATGGCAAATAAAATCTATCTAAATAAGGCAAGCTAATGCACAAATAGAGTGCAACATAATTTATCGATAATCGCTTTATTTCAGATGGAGTTCTTTGGAGAAATTTTATTCGTTCAACGATTCCTTGGCTTTGGACCATGTTTTTGAACTGCTGTATGCCGGAGTTTTAGCTCGGAAACTTAACTCCTCGCCCCTCCATAGTATAATATTTACGATTGGGCCCATACCCTACTAAGAAAATGAAATAAAAATACCTGTGCAATAAAATATATATTTGTGTTATAGCATTATTTTATTTTACCCTTTCATTATTCTTTTGTAATATAAATTCACTATTACGGTAGGTGCAGAAAAAAATATTGCACTTTTATCGATATCGACAAACAGGAAGTGTAGTGAGTGTCGAGCTCTAGTGTTGCTTTTTTAAGTTGGTAGTATTGACATATATTTTGTACGTTGGTACAAAGTACCTTCATAACTCGGTTTTGGGCTTGTTCGGGAGTGCCGTCTCTTAAAACGTAGTGATTTTATTCTCTTTGGATGGGGGAGGAGACATAACTACACTCAAGAGGCACGGTGGATGGAAGTCCAACATCGTGGCAGAAGGGTACATCGATAACTCTGTTCAATCCAAGGTTGACATATCTAATAAAATACTAAATACAATACAGAAAAAAGAGGTAATTAATATTACAATGCCTAACACCACCCCAGCAAATGAAAACTCTGTCACAGCAGAAAAAGTGCAGTTTCAACACTGCACAATTCAAAATGTAGTAAATAACTATTATTATAATAAATAAAATATATTTTTGTTAAAACTAGTGTTTTATTAATTTAATACTCAAGTTTCTACTTCAAATAAAGGCCATATATGTACAGTCGACAACACAGCTGCGAATACAAAGTGCCAGAAATATGTATACACACCTTTATGTCCAGGCAATAAAGTTCTGTTTACATATTTTTGGCACTTTGCCTGTATTCACAGGTGAGTTGTTGACTGTACATATTGTAGGAAACATGATATGGATGTAGATAAAGTTACTATGTATGTGACTGTACATAATTAGGCATTAAATACTCGTGTGATCTTATTATGAAACTCGCCTACGGCTCGTTTCATAAAACCACACTCGTGTTTGATGCCTCTTATTATGCGCCAGCCACATAAATAACTATTACTTTTGTTGTTTTATAATGTGCCAGTTTTTTTTTAAATTGTTTTTTTTTTAGTTGCATGACACATTGGTTTTTAACTGTAATGTCGTGTAAACTTATTGTTTTAATAAATAATAATAAAATAAATAAATAATAAATCATGACCACAAAATATTGCCGGTTCCAAAAAATACACCCTGTATAGTAAAAAGAGCCGACTGCGCTCGGTGCGTAAGTTTATTCAGTCACCGATTATACACCATCTAAAGAACACGCATATTATTATTTACCGTCTCCTGATTCCTATCAACCCAATCACATACACGGTAAAGTGGTGACCCCGACGTGATAATAAGTGTACCTCGAACAAAGAACTTTTACGATCTACGTTCGGTTCGGTTTTACAACAACGGTTCGGTTTTACAACATCATAAAGGCAAATGAAGGGGGAGTGCCATTAGCGCCAGCGGCCCAGCAACAGCACGCCAACCCCGAGGTTCCAGTTCCGCAGCAGCTCAAAGCAATCAATATTTCTTCGCGGATACTAGAATTTTGGCGACAACAGCCTAGGCTCTGGTTCCATCAGTTCGACGCCATCGTCGACCCGCAGGAAAGTGACCTTCATAAAAGTCAATTATTAATAGCTAAGATGGGGAGAGATGATGAAGGATATCAGTGACATTTTAGAAAATATGGCCCTGACTAAAAAATTAGCACCCATTAAATTAAAATATGGTCGAAATTATTAAGTCTCGTTTTATTTCTGTGTACGAAGAGTCGGAATTCCGACAACTAAACTAGTTGTTAAATGGAATAGAGTAAGGTGAACAAAAACCGTCCTAACTACTCCGACCGATGAGAGAGTTAAGAAAAAAACCGTGTACAAGATGATACATTAAAATTGTTATTTGTGGATCGCTTTCCCCAATCCATACGTGTGATTCGGGGGAAATGAAGTTAGATAGCCTGGCAAAGATGGCTGACAAAATAATAGAAACAACAAAGCCATCTGAACTGTCAGTTACAGCTACCACATCTAGCAAGCTTTCAGAGAGCAGCGAAAATAAGAAATTTCAGGAGATAGCCAACTTAAAACATGAAATCCAGGCTATCAAATTAGGCACACTAAAACCTAGGAATTCGCGCGATCACGCCCGTCGAGCCCGTTTCCATCGCGATTCCTCGCGAACGCGTTCAAAAAGCCGCAGCTCCGGTACAACAGCGTTTATGTCTCAATCTGCAAAGCCGGGTGACGCTAACTATAAATGTTATTATCATTTTCATAAGGTGCAGACGCACGCAAATGTGAAGATTTGACCAATTGCCGCCATACTACCGAGTCGGGAAACTGAGCCCGACACCGACACACATATACTTATCACGTTGTCGGTGTCAAAAATACTTATCGTCTATGCATACACGATCGCAAAACTGGCTTGCTATTTCTAATAGATACTGGTGCTAATGTGTCTGTTTTAGCCAGAAAAAGCCAAAACATGCAATTAGACTGCATGTTATACGCTGCCAATGGTTCACAAATTAGGACGTACGGCGACGAAACGCTTGCAATCGATCTAGGCCTACGCCGCGAATTTAAATGGAAATTTATATTAGCGGACGTACCTACACCGGTCAATCATAGGAGCAGATTTCTTAGTAGCAAACAAGTTATTGGTAGACTTACACGGCAGGAAACTCATCGACAAAATTACTCTACTATCATGAACTACTACTATCTCAAAAAAAAAAAAATTGACCGACTACCAAACGATCGATCGAAATTAAACTCTCCGCAGACCACGCAGCACCCCGCCAATGTAAATTCATGCAACTTATTAAGTTTTCTTACATAAGGCCGCTCGTAGCGGACCCCAGAAATAGGTATACAATTGCCGACAGCCGCTATTACAAATACGAGCGCCTACTTGTACGACGCGTGGTTATGGCCAAAACCCTGTACGCAAAAGTCTAATGCACTAACAGCTATCCTGGCGTGTCGTTACTTCAGACGAACCGGTGCTGATGATGTAGCGGGCAGGAATTAGGGCGAGCCACTCACGCGTCCCTCGAGCCTCGGTATTATCGAACCGGGCGAAGGCGGTGGAGTGCGGTTGGCCCCGACGCTTATACGCTGGAGCCTGCGTCCACGTCAGTGTCCCGTGTAGCACTGCCTTGGTGTCGCCGGCGACAGGCCTGGGCCCGCCGCGCGGCACGTAGCCCACGGGGCGAAGCTACGTCCTCGGCAAAAGGGGGCAGGCTCAAGAAGCCATGCCGAAGACCCAGCGGCCTGCAGCGCAGCGCAGGTTACCGGCGGGGGACGTCGGGTGTAGTCCGAACTTGACACTATTGACGACCACTGACCACTTTACATTGGGAGTGTCTTTACCAACAATACCGGGTCGCGGGCCGAAACTGCGGCCTTTAATTATTTATTTTAAGGGCGGAGCCTCGAGACATAGCCACTCCGTCTCTTCTTCTATCCAGTCTGTCCAAAATGTCAAATCCCTTTTTCGTTCGACCGCACCAAATCTGCGTTCCGATTTACTAAAGTTCATCCGCATCAAACATGCTTAGGCTGCCCTTCCAATTCTCCTGATGTCGAAATAAAACAAGCGTCCTTTGACTTTTATAATACTACACGGGAATAGTTTTAATTGCTTATAATTATAATTGGGTCAATCACTTTTTTTTATGTCACTCGTTGCCATGGTTACGTTCTCCTGGGTCACCCTTAAATTCACAGTTTAATAGCATTAAAAGTTACAAAACTTTGTATTTTCAAATAGTTATGGGGCCCTTCCAAGGTTGGTCACCCACTGATCATGATAATAGAGCTTGCAGTATAATTTCTTCTAGCAAACTATCGCACTGATGTCCCCTGGGCGATGTGACAGAATAACAACATAAAAATTTAAAAAAAGTGATTGACCCAATTAATAAACAACTTCATACTTTTGCTTAACTCCCGATGACGTTTACAGTTATGCGAAACGGATCGCCGATTTTCGGGCTGTCACTTTATTTTCTTTGACAAGCACCCGACAAAACGCGGATAAAAATATTAGTTTACATTCTAATATGATTCGAAAATACTCAAAAATGTGGAAAGTGATCGTGACCAATTGGCTACGTGCACGACAGTGGCGCCGCCTAGCGATGGCAACTTTTAGGGAGACTGTCAAATAATGACTTTAAACAAAGTTAATGTTTATTGTAATTATAAATGAAACCAAAAATTAAAATAGTATTGTTGATGTTATTTAACCACTTGAACGTCCACCCCGCGCGACCATATTCCGGTCAACTGTCCGGGTTTTTTAGCGACGTACGCCCCGCGCTGCGCAGTCACAAGATTTTACACAAACGTTTATATTTTCTAAACTACTTAAGGTATAATAATAAAAAAAATCAGGAGTATAAATGAAAGTACAATTATTAAAATACAATGATAGTAATTGTAAAATATCTAATGATTCTTGACTATAATCAAGGTTAAACTTAAGACATCGGTAAAAAAATAAGAAAGATTTTTCTTTGACGACTAATTACAGGAAATTTTGAGCGATGACCCCTTATTTTTATTGCATATTAAAAAAATATACTATTTCACCTTTATAATGATACCACAAATAACACATATAATTTTCAACAAAGTATCAAAAAAAATTAATTAGATTACCTCCTCCTTCCAACAAATACACCAAGATACAAAAACACCGTAAATATTTTTGATGAATCCTGACGTAGTTTGATATATTTCTTATGTTTAAGTATATTAATCTCTTCCTTATAAACCACTCGTCAATATTTATTATATATTTCACTAAACATGGTGTTATATTACTAATAATACGGCTATAAACGTTTACAACCCCAGCTCAAAATAACCTTCATATTTTAAACTCACTTGACAGGTATAACACTGTCAAAAAACACATTATCGTATAGAGCACACGTTCCCTGATCATTTTTATGTATAATAACCCCAAAAATATGTAAATTAACGTGAAATACTTACGACATAACTAGGGAGTCCTTAGCAAACACTCACAATTGCACGGCAGTTTGACACAACACTTATAATTATATTTTTTTATCGACTGAGTAACGAGCGTACACTGCCATCTATATTTTTTTGCGCAAACTAGTTTATTAGGCTATGTTGTTGCAACAAGGGAATTAGGAAATAATGCCTCTATATTTCGCTACATGCCGCTATAATCAACTGTGTCTCCTCGACTTCATGGGATAGTATAGTATCCACGAACAGTCTACTGCCTTTTTTGTTTGGATAATATGCTATCATCGGACGTTCAAGTGGTTCATATTCATATTCATATCATTTATTCATTAACAATACATAAGATTGTGTTTGAACATTTAAAATAAATTAATATTACAAGAATTTCCATTTTAGCAAAAAATTATACACAGCAAGTA